>JAQGBW010000337.1:0-46355 GCA_034698625.1 Julus scanicus | reverse complement strand
ATGATTGGTTAAATATGGACCATACATCTCCCATGATTGGTTAAATATGGACCATACATCTCCCATGATTGGTTAAATATGGACCATACATCTCCCATGATTGGTTAAATATGGACCATACATCTCCCATGATTGGTTAAATATGGACCATACATCTCCCATTAGTAGTTAAATATGGACCATACATCTCCCATGATTGGTTAAATATGGACCATACATCTCCCATTATTGGTTAAATATGGACTATACATGTCCCATGATTGGTTAAATATGGACCATACGTCTCCCATGATTGGTTAAATATGGACCATACATCTCCCAAGATTGGTTAAATATGGATAATACATCTACCATGATTAGCTCAATATGAACCATTTATCATCTCCCATGATTGGCTAAATATGGACCATACATGTCCCATGATTGTTTAAATATGGACCATACATCTCCCATGATTGGTTTAATATGGACCATTCATCTCCCATGATTGTTTAAATATGGACCATATTACATATTTACCATATTTACATAAAAGGTCCCTTACCTCGCCTTTTTCAACATGTTCAGCGGTTACCAGATTAACACCTTGACATCGAATATCATCCTTAATGGACCTTGTCTTTGGCAAGGGAGGCTTAGATCTTAATAATCTCGTATCGATATCCATATCCGTACAATTTTGAGGTCCATAGGTGGCCAAAAACTCCGAAAAAGATTCTTTTCTATCTACTAATTGTTCGTACGTTCCAATTTCTGTAATTTGGCCATGACAGACAACAACGATTTCATCTACATTGGGCAGATGAGTAGTTCCGTGTGTCACCAAAACTCTGGTCTAAAATAAAAACTTTATCAGTTCAATTCTTTAGTTATTCTAAATAAAAAGGGCTGCACCTTGTTTTTCAGTAAGCCGTTTGGACCAATGACGTGTTCAAAAATGTGTTCTCCAACGTGTGAATCGACGGCACTTAACGGATCGTCAAGTAAATAAATGTCGGAATCACTGAAAACTGCACGAGCTAGGCTTACACGCTGCTTTTGTCCACCACTTAAATTGATGCCCTAGAAAATGTAATCCCCCAAATTAGTGTCCATTTTTAGGGGCCATTCAAAAATGACGTCCTCAAGAGGGAACAGGGGGCTTAGAATGTTTCAAAAAAGTCTTAGGAATTACTTTTTCGCCAATTTCTGTTGCATCTCCACCTGGTAAATTTTCTAAGTCCAATTCCAATGCACATGCCTTGATGACTGTGTTATAAAATTGCTCTTGAAAGGGTTTTCCGAATAATATGTTGTCTTTTAAAGTAGCGTTTTGAATCCATGCTTGTTGAGGTACGTAGGCTAAGCTGCCCTTAAACATGAAAATAGATTAAGGAATAACTAATATGAAATATTAAAAAAGCACTATGTAAAGTTCAAGACTGTGGCATAAAAAAGTAAAGTAAAATTAAAAAAAAAAAAAAAAAAAAAAAAATCATGACTTAGTGAAAAATGCTTTGATTTACTAAATGAAATTTGGCTCTTGCATAGAAAAATAGTCTAGGAACAAAATTGAATTATAAAATGTGCTCAAAATGTAAAGAATTATTCAAAATATACAAGTCAAGAATTATTCAAAATTGAAGTAAAGAATTATTCGAAATTCAGGTAAAGAAGTATTCAAAATTAAAATAAAGAGGTATTCAAAATTCAAGTAAAGAAGTATTCAAAATTCAAGGAAAGAAGTATTCAAATTTCAAGTAAAGAAGTATTCAAAATTCAAGTAAAGACGAATTCAAAATTCAAGTTAAGAATTATTCAAAATGCTTCAAAATTCTAGCAAAAAAATATTCAAAATTCAAGTAAAGAAGTATTCAAAATTCAAGTAAAGACGTATTCAAAATTCAAGTAAAGACGTATTCAAATTCAAGTAAAGAATTATTCAAAATTCAAGTAAAGAGGTATTCAAAATTCATGCAAAGAAGTATTCAAAATTCAAGTAAAGAAGTATTCAAAACTCAAGTAAAGAAATATTCAAAATCCAAATAAAGAATTATTCAAAATTCAAGTAAAGAAGACAGTATTTCTCGAAAATAAGATGTCATAATGACATTAAGACATACCTTTGTGTTGACAAAGCCCTTTAATTTATCCATTTCACCGAGTATTGCAGAAATAAGAGATGACTTCCCACATCCAACAGATCCGACAACAGCCACCAAGCCACCCTTGGGGACCTTCAAATTTATGCTTTTGAGCTGGGGCAGATCATTAGTATCCCAAGAGAACGTAGCATTTTCGATAGATATCACATATTCTGCATAAAAACAAAGTCAACTTAATTCAATATAGTCTGCTAACCACACAATACATTGGTCCTTACCATTGCTTTCATCGTGGGTTATTGTATCTGGATCCAAATCCTTAAATGACATGTATTTATTCAAACGATGAATTGAAACGTAGGCCTAGACATCAGACGTATAATTTAAATCAAATATTTTCAGAATCTACATGTATGAACGACCACAAACTAATCTATCCCACCTGAGCAAAGCGTGCGAGCAATATTGGCAATTGCATCATTGGAATGCTAAGAATGTCCACCAACATAATAGTGATGAATGCAGTGGGTGCATCAATAACATTTTTGGGGTCCATCATCACATAAGTGGTAAAACACACCAAAGACACCTGAATGTGATGATAATAAAACGTGTCATATACAGGGTGGACCAGAATTCCTCACCAGAATGCTCCATTTAGAGCTAAACTTACAGTCAATGTTGAGACCCTCCACATCACTGTCAATGTCCCTTGCCATACAAGCCCTCGCCTTTTAGTAAACGCTTCCTTCTGCCGGATATCCGTTATACGTTCCAGAAACGGTTTTTCCCAAGCAAAAAGCTTTAAAACCTTCAACAAGAAATGTTTCAGAATGATAATATCCGAAAGAGGCTACTGACATCTGTCTTGACACAACCAAACCTTGATTCCAAGAATGGTTTCATTGATTTGCTTAATCCTCTGATCTTTGTGTTTCAGGTAAATGGCCTAGGGTTAGATTAAGTTAGGTCATAAAAAGTTGAAATTCAAATACAAGAATATATATTCCTAAATATTATCACCTCCACTTTTTGTATTTGGTTTGCAATTGCCCCACTGGCCAGTATCATGACAACCATGGCTGCCAATCCTCCAAATGCAGCAACACCCAACAGATTATACAACATGTAGAATCCAAGACATATTTGCAATGGGTAGGTCATGTGATAGACGAAGAAATACATGAAATTGGCCACGTGATCCACATCCACGGACATGTGATTGATGATTTCACCCGTGGTGGCTGTCAGTTTGGAAGAGCTTCTCAGGGTCAGAATCTGGAAATGGATTCAGGGTCAGGAAGCTCTAATATTTAACTGTAGCAGATTTGCAAAAATTGTAACAATAAGGATCTTCGCCCCCCTCGAAATCTTTCGAAGCCAAATTAGCTACTCTTTCATAATCTACAATACAAAATTCAAGTTTCAAAAGGCAATGTTAATAAAAACTGCAAAAACCCTTATTTTTGCATACAACTTTATGGACAAATCCTCTTTGGAAAATAAATTTTTTGACAGCAGATTATTAAAAAGGACGTCATTAAGCTAAAAAACCACCAAACATTGTGAAAATTGATCAATAATTATCCGAGATACAGCGTTTATAAGATTTTGATGAAAATTGACCACCCACTCAACGTCTTCCACCCCCAAAATGTTCAAAGCGCTGAATCTCGGTGAATAATGGCTAGATTTTCATAATTATTTTACTTCCTTAACGTAAGGGACGTCCTCTTTCAGAATATGTCATAAATAATACGATTTTATAAATAATACGCAGTGAAAAACGGGGGGGAAACAATTTTTGGGCTGTTTTCGATCATTATTTTTTCAAAAGTTGAATTTTTGATTTCGGATTATGAAAGAAGACGTTATTTGGCTTCGAAAACACTAAAAAGTGTGAAAATCGAGCCATAATTAGCAGAGATACAGCAAATTCTAATAGCAGGTAATACACAACGGAATTTATGGATTATCCCTACAAAAACTTGTCTTAAAACAACTTTTTTGCAAAATGTGCTTGCAAAATCGCGGTTTTTTCTAACAGTGTATAAAAGTCACATGTCTACGCGTGGTTTAAGCAAAAAACCGCGAAATTTTAAGAACATTTTTGTTTTTGGTCGCGGAATTTGAAAGTAGATGTCATTACGAGTGGGAAAAGCCTAAAAACACCAAATTTAAGCAACAAAAACTCGAGTTATAAGCAAAAAAAGGGGTTAACTGCTGCAGACATAGAATATGGATGATCCTCGTTAAACAGCGCCGTAGCTTTCTTATGGTGAAAGTTTCGGCGGGAAGTTCAAATTCAAAACGCTGCATCTCAATGAATTATGGCTCGATTTCAAAAGTGTTTTCACTTCCTTGACGTAAGTGACGTCGTCTTTTAGAATCTGTCATAAAATATGGAATTTTTATGGCCAAAATAGTCCACCTCAAGATTTTGGACCATATCTTCCCCCAAAATGTGATGACATATACCAAGCCATATACCATGCCTTGAAGGTATCAAAAATCACCTTTCTGTAAATTACGGAAATAAGAGATGAAGAAACGCCCATTCGGGCAGTTAGACCATAAAACGATCCATGCCAAGAACTCAATGACTTGGAAAGAGCTGCAACAAACATTCCAAAAACATACAAGTAGCCATGCCAAGGAGGCTCATCGTTGCTGACAAAGGCCAGGAATTTTCTGTAAATATTAAATATGATCTTGATAAAGTAAAGTAAACTCAAGTATGTCACTGGAGATAATGTCAACTTACTTAAGTAAGAAAGGATTGACATAAATAAGCATGTCCCCTAATAAGCGAACGGACCAGCCCTTGATAAACGTAGGCCAATGCGATTTCCATATCACTTTTTGTAATGTATTTCTGGTAAGTAAAAAAAAAATGTTAACTTTAAAAATGTCACCAAAAAAGCCAAAACTGCAAACTAACATTTGATCGGATTTCCAGTAACGCAAAAATTGTGGAATCGTGTTTTTAGTCAGTATTTCTGGAGAACCTTTCCATACGTCACCTAATTTTAAATTATGACGGTAACCCTGCCAGAGTAATCTGGAAATTAAATTAAGAATAGAAAACGAGGTATTTTGTCAACATGCTGAATTGTTGAAAAACACACAAAAAAAATTAGCTAAATTATGTGAAATAATTACCTATCGAACCACGAAAAAGTGAGTTTTGATAGAAATGATGATATGTTCATTGGACAGGAATTCTAATCAAAACGATTAATTTAATAAGCTGAAATTTATTCAAAAAGACGGTTTATGTGTATTGCAGTGAAGCTTATGTGTAATACAGTGAAGCTAATGTGTACTACAGTTAAGCATATGTGTATTGCAGTGAAGCTTTTGTGTATTGCAGGTAAGTTTATGTGTATTGCAGTGAAGATTAAGTGCATTGCAGTTAAGCTTATGTGTATTGCAGTGAAGATTAAGTGTGTTGCAGTGAAGCTTATGTGTAATACAGTGAAGCTAATGTGTTCTACAGTTAAGCTTATGTGCATTGCAGTGAAGCTTATGTGTATTACAGTGAAGCTAATGTGTCCTACAGTTAAGCGTATCTGTATTGCAGTGAACCTTATGTGTATTGCAGCTAAGCTTATATGTATTGCAGTGGTGCTTATGTGTATTGCAGTGAAGATTAAGTGTATTGCAGTGAAACTTATGTGTTATGCAGTGGAGCTTATGTGTTTGTGGTATGTTTATTTCTAAATCACACAGTATCTACAACTTTCACAAACAATTTTTTAAAACTGTTTAAATCAAATTTACGAGCAAGATTTAAGACAAAATTAATTGTGTTATTATCGACTTACTTCCTCCATGTCGTCTAGATTGCAATACAAAGGCTCTTCATCTTTAAATAATGACAAAATGAGTTGTGACACAACCAATGGATAGTGTATCATAAATATCCAGTAACTTATTCTGTCTTCCTGTAGTATCTGCAAACAAACGATTATAAAATGTAGTTTCGAAACCAATATTCTAAACGCCAAACTTGAGCTTACCTTCCTCTGGCCTTGATGTAACATGCTACGAAACGTCACACTTCTTGATATAGTCAAGAGTAACCAAAAGAAGAAAAGCAATACAGACGATTGTATTCCTTGTTTCCTCTCACAATAAATTAAGATATTTGTTAAAAACTAAAAATCAAATAACATTCCGATTACATTTAATGAAGAATATGTGTAACAGAACACGCCAAGATTACAACTGTTCTAACCAAAGATGCTGCAAGTATGACTGGACTGGACAATTGGCCTAATGGGAGAATGTCCCCTTGGAAATAATAATAAATTATAATGCTTAGTTTTACAAAAGACATCATTAGTAAAACTGCACATGAAATCTGAAATGAGGAAAATTTAGGTTATTATTTCAAATGACAAGATTATGGGCCAAATGAAACCATTCACACACCTGTTTTGTGAAATTTAGTAGATTCCATCGTATGCTGCTGGATCTCCTGCTCTTCAAATAAAGTATTTCAAGGGGTAAAAAAATCCATAAAATCGAGCAAGGTACCCACACCAAAATTGTACTTTGGAAGCATTCAGTGAAATCTGGGTCAGTTGTGTTCCATGACAGGTGGTAATCCTTATTGGAAAGATAACTCAAAATGGCACATTGTTTAAGAGAAACTAAACTAGTAACTATTTGTGTACTTGAGAGGTTTTGGGAATAAAACACTTTATGCAAGTACATATTGAATTTCTTTTCTGTTAAAAACATTTTTGTTTTTTCCTCTGGATTGATCACTGGAATTTGTTTTAATGAGGTTTGACGTATAAAAGTATGCCTTACCCAAAACTCTGAAACATTGCCACACAATGTTTCCCAAAAAATCCGTTGCTGCATTTCTGTAAATGTCGAGCTTGTTTCAATAAAGTAGCCTTCACTGAAAAATAACCACATAATGGAGCTTCTAGCTGAAAAGCCTTGAGAAATTAAAAACATTAACCACCAATGATTAATTAGATAAAAAATAAACGAACGTTTGGGAAATCTAAGATCAGTTGCTAGGTTTTGAATTTCTCTCAACGTTGGCAGTATCAAATTTATACTTTAATGATGTCATTTATTGATCAACAAAATCTTAGAATCACAATTTATTAAAACATAAGTGATGGAACCTAAGCGAGGACAGCTATTTTCCAAAAATGCTGAAATTGAAGCACCAGTTTCAAGAATAACAATTGTTTTAAATATGTTTGTATGTTTATTACAAATTCATGTAGAAAAATAACACGTATTACAACGACATCTATAAACATGTCTTCTATATTTATCTATTTTACTAATCCGGCATATTTGGCCATACTATAAAATACCGAATTTTGGTCATTTAGAAGTGTGGTTGGATTGTCGAATTCTTTAATTGATCCATTATCCATGACAATTACCCTGCAAATATATAATGTTTCAAGTTTTATTTACTCCGTATATAAAGTTGACCTAGATTTTAAAAAATACGGTTGTAAACTACATTCAGACAGAAACAGGTTCTGAATTATCTCTGCAACTAAAAAATCTAAATAGATAATAATAATGCTCCAAATAAAATGTATATCCGATTATGTTTCTAAACTGTGTTCTCATTTTCAAATTTCATCAATTTGCATACATTCGTCGATTTTTCAAATATATATTTTTTTTAGAAACTTTGGAGACATTCAAAAAGGACGTGATGAAGATGGGGTAGGGGTTCTGCTGGCATGTGGACAGGGGACGAGGAGGGCTCCAAAAATGTCCACAAAAATTGTACACGAAGGGCCCAAAAGTGTACATTGTTGAACACATTTTTGGGGCACTTCGGGTACATTTTTTTGATTTTTTTTGGCTTTTTATGATCGTAATAGTGTCTATTTTCTAATTCTGCAATAAAAACTGCAATTTCATAAGTCTAATTTTCATCCATTTTTTTAAAAAAAGCAAAGAGATAAATTTTTTACCATTTTTTCAAAAATGGGTTAAAATTCGGCTTTTGAAATTGCAGTTTTTTATTGCAGAATTGGAAAGTAGACGTTATTACTATCATAAAAGGACCAAAATAATCATACAAAATGTATTCGAAGGGCCCAAAGTGTACATTTTTGAACACATTTTTGGGGCCTTTCGGGTACATTTTTTTGTATTTTTTGTTGTGACTTTTTATGATCGTAATAGCGTCTACTGTCATATTCTGCAATAAAAAACTGCAATTTCAAAAGTCGAATTTTCATCGATTTTTGAAAAAAAGCAACCGTTTTTTCAAAAATGGGTAAAAATTCTACTTTTGAAATTGCAGTTTTTTCTTGCAGAATTGGAAATTAAGTAGACGTCATTACGATCATAAAAAGCCAAAAACAATTTTTAAAAAATGTCTTTGAAGGGCCCAAAAATGTACACAACCTGAGACATAATTTATGTAACTTCTATACCTGTTACAATCCAATATTGTATTGATCCGATGTGCTATTGTAATAACTGTGCAATCTGCAAATTCTTGACGAATAGTATCTTGAATTAATTCATCAGTTTCCAAATCTACAGCAGCGGTGGCTTCATCGAGAATCAAGATTTTGGTTTTTCTCAGCAGTGCTCTAGCCAAGCAGACTAGCTGTCTTTGCCCAACACTAAATTAAAAGAATGCATTTGATATTATGTTAATTTTTATGAAAAAAATTACTGCAAAATTAAGGGTCTGAAACAAGGATTTTTACCTGAGATTTTCTCCACCTTCTGAAATTTCGTGCTGTAATTCTGCAGCTAAGGATTGCACATGATTCTTTAAGTGGGCAAGTTCCAATGCCTTCCATATATCGACATCAGAATGCTGGTCAAATGGATCCAAATTCATACGTAATGATCCGGAATAAAGCACAGGATCCTGAAACGATGATGGAACATTTCATGAAATATCAGTAATTATATTTTCACAACACACCTGGGGCCCTTAAGAATCACACATGTTGAAGTACCACTACCATGGTCAACTTTTTACCTGAGGAATGATGGTTAGACGATTTCTCAAATCGTGCAAACCAATATTTGAAATATCAACGCCATCGATAACAATGGCGCCTTCCGTGGCTTCGATTATTCGGAAAAGTGATAAAGTTATCGAACTTTTGCCAGCTCCAGTTCTACCAACGATTCCAACCTTAAAAACGGGAGATTAATTCATTTCAAAATTATTGCATTTCAAATTAACAATAACTTGTGAAAGTTGCATTCCAACCTTTTCTCCATCTTTAATTTCGCAAGTTAAACCGTTAAGCACATTTGGTAAACCATCTCTGTATTTCGTGGAAAATTTTCGAAATTGCACTGTTCCTTCAACTGGCCACATCGACGATGGTTTTTTATCTGGAATTTCCCAATAAGCCTGTAAAACAGTTTAAGGGTTTTTAGTAATAAGGTGGTCAAAAAGTCTTGCATATTCGTTTATTATTCGAAAACTAGATGTCGTACAAAAAAACTAAAATAACCATTTTAAAGAGCAGGAAATTTTAGTTTGAAGTCACTCAATGGTGTCATAATTCATATGGAATTTCGAACAAACTATCAAAAACAAAATGGCGCCTCACTTGAAAGCGTTCACGCGAGAGGAACAATGAAGTGTTATTCGTTTTTCAGTGTTGAAAGGCATGAAACCGAGTGAAATTTATAGTGAAATGTTAGGAGTTTATGGTGAGAAATGTGTTTCACTAAGTACGGCACAGAGGTACTTTAAGAAAGTACGCGAAACTATAACTGACAAAAAGAGAAGTCCCCAATCTGCCCATGATACAACCCTCAAGATCAACATGTTTAGGTGGGAAACATTGAAACAACTGCCATACAGCCTCGACCTTTGACCGAGCGATTTCCATCTCTTTGGTCCACTAAAGGAACACTGGAGTGGTCTAAAATTCCAAACAGGCGTTGATTTGAAACTCGCGGTTCGGCAATATCTGCATATCCAACATGACGGATTTTACGAGAGGGGTATAAACAATCTCATCAAACGTTGAGATAAATGTGTCAACAAACTCGGGTCCTACATTGAAAAATAGCAAATTTCCTGCTCTTTAAAACAGCTATTTCAGTTTTTTTATACGACATCTGGTTTTAGAATAATTAACGAATATGCATGACTTTTTGACCGCTTCCCGTACATTAAACATTTTTTTGAAAAAGTTCTTTGAAAAAAATACCTCTGGTGTCAAGGAAATATATTCGTGAATTCTTTCCACTGAAATTATGTTGCTCTCCAGCATTCCGGCATTGAAAACCAACCAGCAAAATGTAAAATTAATCTGTAATAAATGTAATAAACAGAAAAAGATGATGAAAAATGCAATGAAATTATGATTTTTATCATCTTTTAAAGGGGCTTACAGCATGGGCGTAAGTTACGATGAGAGCAATAGTGCTGGCGTCCATGGACCCACGTTGAAACATGGCGAACAAAGCAGTACAAATGATAAGAATATTTCCAAGCAGATCAAGCCTGACACCAATCCACCTGAAAAACAAATAAAATGGTTGAAATTTTTATAAAATATTGAAAGTTGACATTTCATATTCTCATGAAATTTAATATTCTCAAAACACGAACCTGAACAACATGCTAAAGTTAAATTTATTTTTTAAACAGGTGTCCACCATGTCATCAAACTGTTCTATAAAGATACTCTGGAGTTGAAATGCTCGCACTGTGGGTGCACCAGCAATTGTTTCAGAAAATCGAGAATAGATGGGGGACCTAGTGATGGATTCCAAACGTCTCAGTTGATCTGCAGCTTTGATGAAGAATTTCTGAAAATATCCACGTTGAAAGAAAATATGGTTGAAAACTGAAAATTACACGATTTTACATCACATCACAGTAGCTAAAGATTGGAACTCACCTGCATGAGATAGTACAGAATGGCGACAGGAACAAAAACCAAAATTAACCAGGGCAACTTGATGCAGATGACAATGGCGGCAGCAAAGATTTCCAAGGCGCCAATCAAAAAATCCTGAAAGCTGTTGGGTAATACTCTATCCACCATATCAACATCTTTGGAGAAACGATTGACAATTCTTCCAGAAGGTGTGGTATCAAAAAAAGACATGGGTGACCTAAAGATACTCATCAACATCTTGGAATGGAGGTCGATGGCGGCTTTCATCGAAGTATAGACCAGGGTTATAATCGCGAAAAACATGACAGTAGCTAAAAGCAGAAAACATGTTTGTTGATGGATACTCTATTATGGTGGATTACAACCTATCCCTTTCAATGGGTACATTTTAAATGACACTCACAGCCAAACAAAAAGAGAATAAAAATAAAAATTGTTTAAAATAGCTTGATGGATCAGCAAGTGCATCATATTGTTGTTTTTCACTTTGAAGTGGTTGATTTTTTAAAAATTAATAAACAAGTTTGAAAAATGTCTGATAATTTGCATTCTCATGCTACACGTGCTAATTAACGGACATTTTTCAAACTTATTTATTAATTTTAAAAAATCTTACCAGCTCAAAGTGAAAAACAACAATATGATGCACATGCTGATCCATCAAGCTATTTTACACAATTTTTATTTTTATTTAATCTCTTTTTGTTTGGCTGTGAGTGTCGTTTAAAATTTACATAGGGTGTAAACCCCCCTAAAGTAAACAGGTGCTCAAGATTGGCCCTTACCAAAGGATAATTCCAACGCTGCGTACACCCCCAAACGCATATTTTGTAGAGCAATTTTCTGCGCTATATCTGTTGAGACAGGGTCTGCACTCCAAATACTCAACCAGATATTGGCTGATGATGACAATGCCATTGAAATTGCCATCAGGGTGATAATTCCAATAGATGCCCATACGCCTACGTACTTCAAGTACAGAAAGTACACTGACGAATTCACCTGCAACACAGAATAGTTAAGTTAGTTACATAACATTACCGATATAAATGGACATTTAAGGGGATCACAACCATATCACTTTCAATGGGTGAAATTTTAAAACACACTCACAACCAAACAAAAAGAGATTAAATAAAAATAAAAATTGTCTAAATAGCTTGATAAACCAGCTATTGAAATTGATTGTCGTTTTTCACTTTGAAATGGTAGATTTTTTAAAATTCATAAACAAGTTTGAAAAATGTCTGTTAATTTGCATTCTTATGCTGCCACCTGCTGGAAGCGTGGAAAAAAAATAACGGACATTATTCAAACTTGTTTATTAATTTTTAAAAATCTACCATTTCAAAGTGAAAAAGGACAATCAATTTCAATAGCTGACTTATCAAGCTATTTTAAACAATTTTCAGTTTTATTTAATCTCTTTTTGTTTGGCTGTGAGTGTGTTTTAAAATTTAACATTATGATTTCAAGGGCACTTATGGTCACATACTAACATAATCAATATATGTGCCAAACTGACATGTTAATACTTTGAGAATTTTTCTTAAGTCCATGTTAATTCCAATAAACGGACCTAAAACTTCATATATAGTCATACATGTTGCCACACGTCTTTACATGCCCATAAGTGTTTTCACATATACAGTAGGGTCCTCTTTGGTTATACTTATTTTCACAAAATACAATATACGCGTTACATGTCTCACATACATGTTTGCACACCATATATGGCAATACACGTTTTTCACACATGCAGAATCTGACAATTCATGTTTTCACACGTCTATGGACATGTATGTGACACGTGGTGTTATTTGTGCATCACGTTGTTGGAACGTTGTTTTCTATTGGTTTCAATTGTTTTCTATGGTTTTCTATTTTATCTATTGTTCAGTCAATGCAGCTAAACCATAGAAGTCAATAGAAGTCAATACAGGAACCATAGAAAACAATTAAAACCAATAAAGTGTCCAAATAACAATAGAAATCTCTATTGGTTTCTATTGTTTTTTTCACCAGAAAGAGGCCATTGCTGCCCCTGTTATGAAGTTGTCTATCAGGGCACTCAAGTTAGCATTGATTGCCCCTCTTTTTGGGGACTTGTCGTTTAAAAACGGATAAAAGAGTACAAATTACCTCGCCTTTCTCAACATGCTCAGTGGTTGTAAGCTTTACACCCCGAGCACGCTCATCATCATCCATATCATCACTCATAGTTTTCGATATCACAGATTCAGTTCTGTAAAAAGTTCAAGCATATCATAATAAGTACTCTTAATTCAATTATTTCATGCTATTTTTCCAGAAAATCGAGCAGTTGAGTTCAAAACCGTGTAAAATAACCTAGTATAAGTCTTTTTCTCAGTAGAATTAGCCTGACCGTAAGTGGCGAGGAATTCCGAAAAAGCGCCCTTTCTTTCCACCAATTCGTTGTATGTGCCAATCTCCGTGATGCGACCTTTGCAAATAACAACTATTTGATCTACTTTGGGTAGATGAGTAATTCCGTGGGTAACCAAAACTCTAGTCTGAAATGAAAAACGTAGATTTGAGGATATGTCAAAATAAAACTAAAGAACGAGTAATGGAGACTGGGTAGCTGTCAACACCTTATTTTTCAGTAAGCCGGATGGTCCAATGACGTGTTTAAAAATGTGTTCTCCAACGTGTGAATCAACGGCACTTAACGGATCATCCAATAAATAGATGTCGGCATCGTTGAAAGTGGCCCGGGCTAAACTAACCCTCTGTTTTTGTCCACCACTTAAATTGATACCCTAAAATGTAAATCCGAAATTGTAAATTCGTGTCATGATCATTGGGATTTTGAAATCTAAACTTTTAAAAATCATCACCTTTTCGCCGATTTCTGTTTCATCTCCACCAGCTAAAATAGCTAAATCGGGTTCCAAAGCACAAGCCTTGATGACAGACCTGTAGAACTTTTCTTCGCAAGGTTTGCCGAGCAAAATGTTCTCTTTTACGGTTGCATTTTGTATCCATGCTTGCTGTGGAACGTAAGCCACCTTACCCTAAAATGCAAAGAATTATTATTAGTTGAAGTCATGGAATGGATTTCATCCTAGCTGTAAATGTGCATGGGCGCATGCGCAACTAGCAGCTAATGCGTTTAATTCTAGCTGAAAGCCGATCTAGATGAAATTTATGAAAATGTCCATGTGCGCATGCGCAACAAGCAACAAATTATCCTCCAATGTAGTCAAGAATCGATGTCATCCTAGTTGAAAACAATTTTGGATAAAATTTATGAAAATATACATGTGCGCATGCGCAACGAGCAGCTATTAGATTTCATTCTAGCTGAAAACCAATTTGGATAGCATTTATGCAATTGTCATTTTGCGCATGCGCAATAAGCAATAAATTTGTATTCAATGTAGTCAAGAATAGATGTCATATTAGTTGAAAACAATTTTGGATAAAATTTATGAAAATGTACACGTGCGCATGCGCAACAAGCAACTACTAATTTTATTCAAACTGAAAACCAATTTGGATAGTATTTATGCAAATGAGCATTTGCGCATGCGCAACAAGCGACAAATCATTATCCAATGTAGTCAAGAATACATGTCATCCTAGTTAAAAGCAGATTTGGGTACAATTTATGTAAATACGCATGCGCAACAGGCAGCTAATGGATTTAATAATAGTTGATAGCCGATTTGGTTGAAATTTATTTAAATGTGGATTTGCGCATGTGCGATGAGCAACTAATATGCATAACCTTTTGGAAATCACATTTACATATATAACTGCTATCCAAATTGGTTTTCAGCTAGGATGAAATCCATTCCATGACTGCATTTATAATTTCCCTTAAATTTCCGACAGTTAAAAACATAAAAACTATCGGCTTTGTAAAAAAAATACCTTTGTATTGACAACGCCTTTTAATTTTTCCATTTCTCCAAGTAGTGCAGAGATAATGGAGGATTTTCCACATCCAACTGGTCCAACAACTGCCACAAGACTTCCTTTCAACACTTTGAAGTTTACTTCACTAAGAAGAGGCTCATTGTTCAAGTCCCAAGAAAAATTGGCATTTTCAACATGAATGACATGTTCTGTAAAAAAATAAAAATTTATTTTTATGTTCTATTATACGATATTGTATTTTCTGTTTTGGAGCACTAACCAACAGCATCATCGTGAGATAATAATTCGTGATCCAGGTCTTTGCTCATCATGTATTTGTTCAAACGCCGAAGTGAGACATGAGCCTATTTCAGAAAAAACAAACCATAAAATTTCAGTTATTCAGTTCTTACTTCCCATTTACTGCACTTATTACAGTTTTTTACTGCATATTTCCAGATTTAAATTCTGACCTTAACTGCATTTTACTTGAAAAAATACTGCAGTTAATTTGAATAAAGTGCAGTAAATTTTCAGCTACCTAAAATACCGATTAGTTTACACACCTGTACAAAATGTGCAATTAGCATAGGTAGCCTCATCATTGGAATGCTGAGAATGTCCACGAGCATGATGGTTATAAATGCAGTTGGGGCATCGATTACATTACTTGAGTCCAGTGTCAAATATGTGACAAAGCAAACTAAAGACACCTGAAAGTAAAAAATGTGCTATAGTCAGTTATCTTATAACTAAGTTAACAAAAGCACCCCGGATGGAAAATTTGTAAAGGGCCATAGGGGTGATCCATAAATTATGCCACACCTTTTTGCCGCATTTTAAACACCCCTCACCCCTTTGTCACAAATTTGACTACACCCCATCCATAATGATGTCACAACCCGTCGATTACGCTCCCCCCCACAATTATTTTTTAATAATTCTATATTCTTTTATAATTTATTTGTTAAAATACTTAAAACTATTAAAAAACTTAATTTTAAACAGGACCCAAATCTTTTTCCCGACTGCTATTCAAAATTTCAAATGTTAAAAAAATTTAAAAAAATTTTACCGCATATTTTTTACCGTTTGATATAAATTTTGATTGCGTGATGTCACATTACCCAATCACCCCCCACCGCTTGGTCACAATTGTCCCAAAAAACAAACAACCCGTTCGGGTATTCCATAAATTATGTCACACTTTTTTGCCTCTTTTTCAACACCCCCACCCCTTTGTCACAAATTTTACCACACCCCATCCATAATGATGCCACAACCCGTCGATTACGCCCCCCATCAATTATTTTTTAATAATTCTATATTCTTTTATAATTTTATTTGCTAAAATACTTAAAAATATTAAAAAACTTTATTTTAAACAGGACCCAAATCTTTATTCCCGACTGCTATTTAAAATTTCAAATTTTAAAAAAATTTTAAAAAATTTACCTATATTTTTTACCGTTTGAAATAAATTTTGATTGTGTGATGTCACATTACCGAATCTCCCCACCCCTTGGTCACAATTGTCACAAAAAACAAACAACCCACACCCTAGGTGTGACAATTTTTGAATGGCCCCATAGTACTATATGTCCTATATCCGAGAACAAAATTTCTTATACATCCATATAAGATATTCTCCATATATGTGTGAAAACATGAATGGCTATATTCAAAGTATGGGGTGATCCATAAATTATGTCACACCCCCCCATCCTCCTTAGTCACAATTCCCCCATCCCTTGGTCACAATTGTCACCAAAAAAAACACCACCCACCCCCCCTAGGTGTGACATAATTTTGGAATGGCCCCTATGGTGTTTTATGTCTGTTGAAATGAATGCAATGGTACTGCTGTAGCATCCTCG
This sequence comes from Julus scanicus, assembly GCA_034698625.1. Classification (NCBI taxonomy): domain Eukaryota; kingdom Metazoa; phylum Arthropoda; class Diplopoda; order Julida; family Julidae; genus Julus; species Julus scanicus. Next base: position 29,618 of record JAQGBW010000337.1, on the reverse strand, counting down.
CAGAATTCTCGACTGAGGACAGGTCCAGACATGTCAATGCATATGATCGACCTTGTTGCAAGCGTTGCATACGGATATCTTTGAACTTTCGTCGAATTTTATAGACACACCTCGTAAATGAGATATCTAAAACTTACAGTTAAGGTAGAAACTCTCCACATGAGCGTCGTAAGTCCTTGGTACACGAGACTTCGTCTTTTAGCGCAAGCTTCCTGTTTGCGTATGCCTGTTATGCGTTCGATGAACGGCTTTTCCCAAGCAAATAACTTCAACACCTGAAAACCAGGAAGTACAAATTGATGAGACTTTAGTACCCACTGAAATCTACAATTTAACAGCATTTTAACAAACCTTTACTCCAAGAATGGCTTCATTAATTTGTTTAATTCTCTGATCTTTGAGTTTTAGAAATTTGATCTAGAATTAGATAAAATATGATTACACACAACGTAATTTTGAAATCCGCCTCCTCAATTACAGTCCACATACGAGAGGCGGTCAAAAAGTCTTGCATATTCGATTATTATTCGAAAACCAGATGTCGTATAAAAAAACTGAAATATCCATTTAGTAGGACCCGAGTTTGTTGACACATTTATCCCAACGTTTGATGAGATTGTCGAACAGCAAGTCTGTTTGGAATGTTCGACCACTCAAAGTGTTCCTTTATTGGACCCTATATACCTTTCACAAAGTGACTCCCACCTCATTGGTCCACTAAAGGAACATTTGAGTGGTCAAAAATTCCAAACAGACGATGATGTGAAACTTGCTTTTCGGCAATATCTGCAAAGCCAACATAACGTAATTCACGAGAGGGGTGTAAACAATCTCATCAAACTTTGGGATAAATTTGACAACAAACTTAAGTCCTACATTAAAAAATAGAAAATTACCTGCTCATTAAATTGGCTATTTCAGGTTTTTTGTACGATATCTGGTTTTTGATCAATAAGCGAATATGCAAGACATTTTGACCGCCTCTCGTATTTCACCAGGGAGTCCATTTTTGCAGATTTTATTATAGTTCAAAGAAATTTTCCTTCTGACATCAAGCAGGGCATGCAAAAAATTTATTTCAGAAAGAAAATCGATAATTTACCTCCACTTTTTCCATTAGATGGGCAATTGCCCCACTGACCAATATCATTATCACCATAGCCGCCAATCCTCCAAATGCAGCCACGCCCAACAGATTGTATAGCATGTATAATCCCAAACAAATTTGGAATGGAAATGTCATGTCAAAGACAAAATCGTATAAGAAATCGGCCAAATTGTCCGTGTCCACCGCCATGTGATTGATAATTTCTCCAGTGGTCGTGGACAACTTACAAGAGCTACAAAGTGTCAAACTCTATAAAGAGTTGTAAAAAAAGACGGGCACAGTGAGCTCTCAGAATCACATTTTACATTCTACAAAGTTCATGTAAATATGAAAAACGAAAAAAACACCTTTCTATAAATCATGGAGACCAAACAAGACGTCACAGCATTTCGGATCAATATGCCGTAAAAAGAGCCGTGCCATGCGCACAAGGATTCAGCAATAGCCGCAAGAAACATTCCAAAAATATAGACGTAGCCATGCCAAACTGGTTCATCATCACTGACAAAATCCAGGAATTGTCTAAACAAATTGAAAAATTACGTTCAATTTTTTTGAGAATTAGTGTGTCCAGAAAATGTGTTGGAACACAGAAAGCCACATCCTAGAAATTTCCAAGCACCAATTCCATGACATTTTTCCAGATTTTTCTGGTCAACGGAAATTTCCTGACCTCGAAGGGAAATTCCAGCATAAAATTGGTGCTTAACACAAATATAGGCATAATTCCCGACTTTCCCGAAGTTTTAAAAATTCGAGTACATTTGGGACTGGGGACACATTTCTTCTGGTGTTCATTTCACATTTCACTGACCTTTAAAACAAGTAAACATGAAATCCAAAAACTGAAAAATACCATTATTAGTGGACGTCCATAATAGCTTTTCTTTCCACCCCCACCCACATGGTGTCCACAATGTTTCAAAGAAGGTTTTATAAGTTAGTTTCAAATGTTTCAAAAAAAGTTTCAAAAATTTCAAACGCTTCAAAGAAAGTTTTACAAGTTTCATAAGTTTCAAAGAAAGTATTATAAGTTTCAACCCCCTCGTGAGGACGTCCTTTTTGAATGGCCCCAAAGCTTTACTGCACTGCACATAAACTTCACTGCAATACACAAATAAAAATCGTGGACTTACTTGAGTAGTAAAGGGCTGACATAAATCAGCACGTCTCCTAGTAGACGAATAGACCAGCCTTTGACAATCATTGGCCAATAAGATTTCCAAATCACTTTCTCTATTGATTTACTTATAATCAAGAAAATTGTTCAAAGATCAAATATTACTAACAATAAAATTTCTGAGTAATTGAACTCAAGATTTGAATGACGACAGATCTCCACTTACGTCTTATCAGAATTTGTCCAGTAGTGTAAAAATTGTGGTACTGTATTTTTAGTCATAACTTCTGGCGATGCTTTCCACACATCATTAATTTCCAATCTGTTTCGATAACCAAGCCAGAGCATTCTGCAATTTAAGTAAAAAATATGGAATAAAGGGTTACGTAATTTGAATCATTTCATTAGAAATTAAAACATTGTGATTTTTACCTATCGAACCAGGAAAAAGTGAGTTTGGAAAGAAATGATGCTTTGCTCAGCGGACAAGCATTCTGTACAGAAAAAAAAAAAACTAATTATAACATTTATTCATGTTAGAGTATTTTATATCCGGCAAAACGTTTACACTAGCCTAACCAACATGATATCTCTAAATTTATATCTTGATTTACAAAATGGTTGATTAGTGGCAGATTTATACACGCAAGTTCTCAAAATTTCAAATAAAGTTTTATAAGTTTTATAAGTTTCAAATGTTTTTAAGAAATTTTTAGAAGTTTCAAAAGTTTCAAATGTTTTTAAGAAAGTTGTTTCAATTGTTTTAAAGAAATTTTTATAAGTTTCAAAAGTTTCAAATGTTTTAAAGAAAGTTTTAAAAGTTTCAAAAGTTTCAAATATTTTTAAGAAAGTTTTAAAAGACTCAAAAGTTTCAAATGTTGTTAAGAAATTGTTTTAAAATTCTCAAAATCTTCAAATTTTTCAAAGAAAGTTATCGAAGTTTCAAAAGTTTCAAAGAAAGTTGTTTCAAATGTTTCAAAGAAAGTTATCGAAGTTTCAAAAGTTTCAAAGAAAGTTGTTTCAAATGTTTCAAAAAGTTTCAAAAGTCTCAAAATCTTCAAATGTTTCAAAGAAAGTTTTAAAAGTCTCAAAATCTTCAAATGTTTCAAAGAAAGTTTCAAAAGTCTCAAAATCTTCAAATGTTTCAAAGAAAGTTTCAAAAGTCTCAAATGTTTTAAAGAAAGTTTTAGTCTCAAAAGCTTCAAATGTTTAAAAAAAAGTTTTATAAGTTTCAATTGCTTCAAAGAACGTCTTAAAAATTCTGAGAAACTTTTAAAACGAAGAAAACACGATATAATATTGCTGTATGTTAAAGAAACATGAATTACTTAAATATTACGTAAATATTTTGCTTACATCTTCCATATCATCATGATTGCGATACAGAGGTTCCGCGTCGTTAACCATTGATAAAATGAACTGTGATATTATCAAAGGATATTGTATCATAAATATTGAATAATTTATTCTGTCTTCTGGCTCCATCTGAAAAAAATGTAACATGAAACGTATTTATCAACAATTCAAGCAGCATGCAAATTTTGGAAATCTGATCTAATTTACCCTTCTCCAAGCTTGATGTAATACACTAGGAAACGTCAAGGTCCCTGATAAGGTAAGAAGTAACCAGAAAAAGAATAGAAATGCAGACGATTGTATTCCTTTCTTCCTCTCGCAATAAATTAATGAGTTTGTTAGAATCTAAAACATAAAAAACATAACCACGTTTAAGATTTGAATTCGAATGTATCACTAGCGAACATATGAAATACTTACGAAAGATGACATCATTATAGTTGGGCTCAAAAATTCAGCCAATGGAATTTCTTCTCCATGGTTATAATAATAAATTGTAACACTTAGCTTTACAATAGATAGTATAATTAAGATTGTGCATGCAATCTGAAATGGAAAACATGGGATATATTGAAAGTTCATGTAAGAAGGGCGGTCAAAAAGTCTTGCATATTCGTTTATTATCCGAAAACCAGATTTCGTACAAAAAAACTGAAATAGCTATTTTAAAGAGCAGGAGCTCGTGTCCTACATTAAAAAATATTAAATTTCCAGCTCTTTAAAATTGCTATTTCAGTTTTTTAATATCTGGTTTTCGAATAATAAACGAATATGCAATACATTTCGACCGCCCCTCGTGTTTTTGCAAGTTGTGCATGGAGCAAGGGAAAGGGTTAACATACATACCTGTTTTGTGATATTTAGAAGATTCCATCGTATATGCCCAGACCTGCTGTGCATCAAATAAAATATTTCCAAGGGTAAAAACAACCATAAAATTAAGCAGGGAAACCACACTAAAACAGTGCTTCTGAAGCATTCTGTCAACTCTGGATCTGTTGTGTTCCAGGACTTGTTGTAATCCTGTTTGGAAAAAACACGAACTTTTAGACAATGTAACAAAGTTTTTCTTATAATTACCAGTATTTAATTTTAATCACAATATGTTTAATTCATATAGTATATATATTTCGTTTTCAATTATAATCCAGGTGGATAGCTAACAGCACAATGTTGACTAATCATTTACAGAACATTTTACGAGTACACAAGTTGTAGACAAATTAAAATATTAAATGATGTTACATGTTGTTCATGTCTCCTGAAATCTCATAAAAGATACAACAAAAATTCCTGTACAAAATAATATTTCCAAGAATAATATAAGGGAGTCAAAAGACCAAACTGAGGGCATAAACCAAGCCAATTCAAGCAAAAATCCCAATTAATACTGAAATATATATGTATCAGAAATTCGTGAAATTTTGAAATTTATGCTGAACTTGAAATAATACGTGCGAAATCGAAAATCTTAACAATAACTATGGTCAAGCAACAATTTTCAGCTTTGATGAAATCCATTCCCTGACCACATCCATTTATTAAATTTGAATGGCAAATATATGCACATATTGATAAAAATACAAACTACAAATTTCAAAACCTCCCAACAAAAATAATTTTAGTTAGGATAATTTTTAGCAGGATTAGTTTGTGAAATTTCAAAACTGTACAGATTATTGCTCTTTAGTAATATGTATAGATCTTAAAATATCAGCTATTGAGGGGGGACCTAAATTAAATGTTACTTCTGGACCCAAATATTATTTGTAGTTACACCACCGACTCTCTTCCTCATCAGTGGGGGGAATGAACCCGAACCCCGAAGGTAAAATTTGTTTCAAGGATATTTGGCCCGTCTGTACAACTTTCAGGGTTAAAGCTATGTACCTGTTTATTTTTACCCTCGAAATTACAAAGGCTTATTTTTGACATTGTGTTGGCACCTGAAACAAACCGCTTTTAGAATGATTGCAACATTTTAAAGACCTTGAAGCAGTTTTAATGTCATTTTTATGAGCCGGCTTCCTCATTCATTCTTCCTAAACAAAAATTTGTATATTCCAAACCTAAAATAGCAAATTTGGTTATCTTTAATGAACATTAATGTCATCATCATCATCACTGTTGACCATCAATGATTTAAAACCTCCCAGACCCCTCGTACAATGCCCCCAAAAACGCTAATGCAGATAAGGGATGGACCTTGGGCTTCTGTTGCTAGGCAACCCCTGATGCAATATATACCTTCGAATATACCCATATGTTTGCAATAAATTCGTGTAAAACAGGATTCTGGAAAAAATTTGGCTTAAATTTTCGAAATCATTTTTGGTAAAATTGGCTTAAATTTTCGAAATCATTTTTGGTAAAAGTGGAGTTTTCACTCCAATTAAGGATATAAAAATGGTTTAATTGCATTATAATATAATCGATATAGTATAAGAAAATCGATTAAGACTCACCCAGAGGGCGGATGTATTCCCACAGACTGTTTCCCACATTATGGGTGGTACGTCCATTGCTGCTGACAGTTGTATACAAAATGAGCTTGTAGATGCTGAGTTGTGGAGATAAAGAGCTTTTTCCAAGAGCCTATAATTTTACAATTTCGTGCATTTGTGCAAGAGCCTCACTGCGACACGTTGTGCAATCGTTTCTTGGTAAATTCATTGCTCTGTCTCGTATACTCTCTGAAAATCGATTAGAAAAGACCTTGATGTTTATATAAAAAGAGCATCGAAATATTTATAAAAGGTGCAAAAAATCATTCACTCATCATCCACTTTTTTTTTAAACTCAAAGGTTGCATTAGGAGTGGATTTGAACCATACTGCAATTTGTATAAACTATACTGAGTCTAATTACATGACGATTAGAAAATTAAACGGAATATAATAACTAATTGGGTCAAGGCCAGAAATTAACAACAAAGATCAACCAGAAGATGGTTGAGGATTATAGCAAAATTGCGTCAGAGTTCAAAAAAACAATTAAGTGGATCTTTCAGAATCTTGTTTGATATCAACAGATTAAATTTCGGTGAAAAAAACAACCACATCATACATGAATATACAATGAATGTCGTTGGTCCAACGTTTGGTTAACGAAATTAAACTTATTTCTGTACTATATAAGAATATATATATATATATATGTCTGGCCTTCATTTCTCCAGATACACTAAAAGGTTTATTTGCTAACAGTTCTGTATAAATAACTTCTTTAATTACATGATCATATTTCCAGATAATCTTCTTCTCAACTTTTTAAAAGCAGGCATTTTATCATCTTCTGGTGAATGATCGAAGCATCAAACTTATAAAGTTGCAAGTTTTTTAAAGTCTTGAAGTATAAGTTAGCATTATACTGTTCATAAAAATATTGTTTTCCATTTTACAGTAGGGACATTGAACTCATTGTTTTCATTTTGTATTTTTTAAACAATGTCAGCTTTGAGTAAATTTTCAATAAAATTCTATAGTTATTTAGGGAAAAAAAAACGAAAATCGACTGGCTGAGTCAGTGACAAGTTTATGAAAAGTTGGAGTAAGCTATATTAAACTTCCACGCAAGCCGATGTACAGCCGTTAGCCGCTACACTTCCGTTACATGCCGCTACTGAACTTATCCCCTAATAACGAAATAAATGACGTCAAAAATTTACTTCTACCTCATTACAAAACACTTATTAACATGTATAAACTTGAAATTTCAACTTTGGTACAAAATACCTCTTGACGAGTAGAGACTTGTACATTTTAAGTGTCGTTTCAGATAAAGAGTACAGTAGTCACTGTTTGCATATAAACAGGATGTATCAACTAGTCATCAAGGTGTACATTTTGAAGTTCCCATATGGCAGTTGTAATAAAAAAGCTATCTTAATAAATGTTTTTTAAATCATAATAATAATAATAATAATATAAGGTCATAATTACGTTAATATAATGAGACAAGCTTTTTGCAAAATAAAGTTGGGTTTAACAATGAAATAAACTGGTTATACATGTATAAGCTTCTAAAGCCAGTTTTTATAATTTTTTCAAAATCCAATTTTGATGACATATGATTAATAGAAATTACTTGTCCAATAATATTACAAGGGGTATTCCCAAATACCTGATATTTAAACTAACAGTTATTATGCAGGGTTATATAAAACACGTTTTTGTCAATAGTTATAACTAGGTTTTATAAAAAAAAATATAAGACTAAATAAAATGTAAATTTGAATCAGGACAAGTCTGTACACACAAGACAAGTATCAGATAAAGTAGTATGTTGACCTCTAGCTGCCTTCTGTTTGATATCATTATATTCAGGCAAAAAAGTAGTTTATTGTATAAATAAAGGTGGAATTTATCAAAGATGTATTTATTACGTTCTGATCCATATGCACAGGGTGGTGACAAAAAAAAGAGGAACCTTTTTCATAAATTCGTAACTTTTTTGTTTTTTAATCAAAGTAAATCCAATTTTGTACAAATATAGGCAACAAACGTACGGACATAACAGCTATTTCAATTTGTACTCAAAGTGTCCTATATTTGTGAAAAATTGGATTTACTTTAAATAAAAAACAAAAAAGTTAGGAATTTATGAAAAACGTTCAACGTTTTTGTGGCCACACTGTAATCACAAATTAAACAAATGGCAAAAATGGAAAATAAACCTAAGGTGGCCACGACATTCATGCCTATAATGTTAACATGTTCAAAAACGCTATAACAAATATTAGTTAAATCCTGTTATTATAACAAATTATATCAACTTACCTCATCTATACACACTTGGAACACATCATGGAGCACATTTGTGTTCCATTTTGGATGCTTGACACGTGCATTTTTTTTTTAATGCACGAAAATAATATTTGCAGGGTGTCCAGTAAATTTATTGTAACAATTGGGGTTTTTCGTAACGGATGTTTAACATAAATACCAAATTTTTCAAGGTCCTAAAAATGTAATCATATTTCCTCACTTTCACAATTTTCAAGGCTACAGGACTACCTGATTTTTTAACCTAGATTTTTACTATTTTTCAATGCGGGCCCCATTTTTATTTATTAAAAAAAGTTATAAAACTGGACAGAACATGGTTAAACATTTAAAATCACTTTTCGAAATAAAAAACTATGTTTAAAAAGCAGGGTTAATTGCAATGATTATGAAACAACAGATTATATGTCTAATTTTACATTTTATTGATTTAGTTGATTAGCATTATTCTATCACAGATTTTATTAAAAAGAAATTACAAACGCCATAAATTTGTTCATTTTAATGAAAAACGAGATTTGAACTGATACTTATGATTACGTATAGTTCATTATACATGCAAATTTAGCATCGAATGTCGCATTATAGTGCCATCGTGTAAACGGCCGAGGACACCGACGTCACAGCATCGATTCAGATGATGTCGATTATCAAAATTTCTGGATATTTGACACCGATATCACTGCACTAGCAGCAATTATCACCGTGTGAACGGCCATTTTAGCAGAATCGAGGTGGGATTTAGTCGTTGAAGAGCAAGCAGTCAATACACGTGCGTCGTTTTGAAACTTTTTATTTGTTAATTGAAATCAATTTTAAATTAATTTGGAATAGTGTTCGACTTGCATTTGATATTTTTAAGTTCTGGGAACAATATCATCGACATCCCATGTTTATGGGACAAACATCAAGCGGATTACAAAAACAGAAAACAACCGGGAAAATGCTGAAACTGCATTTTTGCTCGTCGTTGGATTATACAGCATAACATATTTGCGATAAAAAATTCTGGCAATCCTTAAGTACAAAAAAATATTTAGAAAAATTAAAAATCAACGAAAAACGGTTCTGGAGCAGACGAAAAGGTACGCCATGTTGCTTTTATGATACACAAAACGCGACATTTCCGTGGCATCGTGAGAACAGGGCTTAATGGCAGAAAATATAACATTTCGCAGTATGAAAATAGCTTTATCACATTTTATTTACTTTCTTAGAAACAATAAAACTTATTTATCATGTAAGAAAAATACTTAAGATAAGGACTTTGATCGCTTTTTTAAATGAGCCTGAAAAACAAACAAAAAAAAAATTACTAAAAATACTATTATAATACGATAATATTATAAATAATATTAAACGTACCTTCGCAATTTCTGCAAATTGAGGTCTTTGTAAAAGTTCATACGCTAACGGCAGCATGCATGAAATGGTGGAATGGAAGTAAGCATCTCCAAAACAAAATAAGTCGATGGCAAGTTCAAGGCCCATCCCATAATCCCTCTCGTCATTAGCAAATTGGATCAACGTAATAATTTCTTGTATATTGCTAAACTTTTTATCGTTTTCTTCCTCCGTTTTGCAGGAAACCACGCTCTGCATTATTTTCTTCAGTTGGGCTACATCATTGGAAAATGGGTAAAGTTAGAAGATCAAACTTTTGGCAATATGTCGCATGATTTTCCAGGGTGATTCACAAAGCTTACCATCAGATTCGGGAAGCGGTCTATATCCTGCTTCGGTCTTTTTATCGTACGGCACCATGATACCTGCACCATGAAAACTTTTAGTCACAATTTTCTTGCTTCTGGCCTTCATCTTAGCTGTGTTATTTTCGAGACTAAAATTATGCTTTTTCGCCCATTCTTGCAATGCTTTCTTCAACTTCTCTAGATCCTCATCTTTGTCTTTAGTTTCGTTGATCTTGCTCTCTATAAATGAGCTGCAACGGCAACACGGACAACACTATAATGAGGTCGAAACTTCCGATAAGCAGAAAAGGGATATTATTACCTAACAGCTGCAAAAATATTTTCTCCAAGAGGTCGAATTGTGCAACCTTTTGTAGCTTCATTTTCAGCTACAAACACTGGTTCATTTTCAGGAATGTCTCTAAACGGAATATCGTAAAAACTCATTATAGTAAAATCCAAATGAAATTCTATTGATTTCACTTGTCTACAGCACTGTTTATTCATTAAAAAATAGACAAGAATTTATAGAGGATCATCTGAGCACTTATTCGGAAACGTTACAGATTTTACAAACCTGAAATAACCAAGATGGTGCTGCAATTTTTCACATCCTTTCACAACTGTCTGAAATTCAGGGGGATCGTAATAGTAACGGTAATACGTAAGATAGGAAGAAGGCTTTCTGTTTTTCAATGATGCAATCTTGCCAGATAGGACGTCATAAGGCCCAACAAGCTGTAATCCAGTGACGTCTTTCAGAGCATCTGCAAACCAGTTGATGAATAAGATAATCAGGAACTTATATTTATCACAAAAAAATAACAAATTTATAACTACCTTCAGGATGAGAAGAATCCAAGCTTTTGCAAAACTCCCAAAATGAATAGAAATCGTCCGGCATGTCTGTCAGAAACTTTTGCTTTATGCTTTCTTGAGTAGTTTGAGGCGAAGCAGGCAGGTCTTTTTCATCATCGGACTCATCAGCCGGAGTTTCGGTTTCATCCTTAGCTGGTGACTTTTCTGTATGCCGCTTCTTATTGCCAGTTTCCTCAAGCTCTTCAGATTTTCGCTTATTTTGATTTTTCATCTAAACTCCATGCAGGAAAAAAAATCATCATGCAGTTGCTTTTGTGTATTTTGCTCATTTTTCATTGATACAGAAATTTAATTAAAATAGCAGAGGATGTACAGATAATTTTTAATAAAAATAATATGTTTAATATACTTTTAATTTAATTGATTTAAGGAAAATGAACTTGAATTACGATCATGATCATCTTTTGTCTGATTTTCTAAAGTTAAATCTCAGCTAATAAGGATAATCATGACAATTAACGCCTTGGAGTAATGTCAAATAAGCACAGGTTGTTCTGATACCTTATGAAGAGCTCTGATAAAACAAATACTATCTAAAGTTCTTCAAAAGATAGTTATAATGCTTGGTTCATAGTGACAATTCCTATTTGACAGCTGCACTTTTATGTAACGTTCACGTAATTCTATGCGTTAATTTTTCAAATATCTTACCTTCTCTACATTCTTGGACTTGTGTTTGAACTTTTCATGATGTTTTGGATTCTTTTGGTAGCATTTTTCGCCGTATTTACAGGGAACTCGTGTATCATCTTCAAACTCGTAATCCGACATCATTTACTAATTGCTATGACAACGACACAAATCGTACAGTAAGCCCGCAGCCGATAAAAACCTAAGCCCGTAGCCGACAAAAAGGTAAGCTCGTAGCCGATGAAAAGGTAAGCCGTCCAACACCGGCTACAAAATTTGAATGGAAATGTCTGTTAATTTCGACATTAAATAGTTTAAATATCTTAAAATTTATTGCTTAGAAATAATTGCCATTCCCACAAGTAAATAAAATGACTAATTGCGCTCTTCCCGCTTGTACGAGTCATTGATCAATTATGATGAACTGAGAAATAGAAAAAAAGATTTGCTTTAATTTTTACAAAACATCCCTTTCTCCCAATTACAGGAACTTTTTTTTTAATAAAAGATAATTTACACATTTCTCAAACATGACAGAAAAGTTGTTTAATGGACCTTATGAAGATTAGTGTGATAGATGGCATCACATGGTTTTTCAGGAATGTGTCTCATGCTTTGGTATCGAGGCAGGATAATGCTGATTAAACTCGCATGATCGTAGGTTTGAATCTGCAAGTGGCTAAATCTGCATAAGGTGCAAAATCTGTGATTAAATAATCACAACTCAATTTTTTTCCCACCATTTAAGCCAACAACAATCTTTGAAAGAGGATTATTTCCGTTGAAAAGATTCTTTCTTTAACCCGTCATCCATCAATTTAAGGCACTTCATATCTTCTTTGACAACTGCAACCAAGTGTTTCAAGCCTTCCTGTTGCTGTCGTAGATGCTGCAACGCGTCCGAGAAACGTAAACTCCGTTACACATGAAGCATGAAAAACACAGCTTATTTATCATATTTACAAATTATCAACTGACCTGCTTAATCTCATCTTGCAGCGTGTTATCCATAGTGTAGCGTTCATTTGCATGGGACAAGATATGCTCTCTTTGTAGCCGGATTTGAGCCATTAGTTCATTTAATCGACCCTTAAAAAAAACCAAAAAAAAAAACAATGAATTGTCGGAAGTATAAACGGGATCAAGTAGCTGTCTCAAAACTTCGCTAACCTTAGCCTGATTAGGTGCACTAAGTTCGCCATGAATGGCCTCGAGATGTATCCGAAATTGTTCTTCATCCGCTTGCACAGCAAGTCCGAGTTTGCGTGCAATTTCTTGCCTAACCATAACCTAAATTTTTGAAAATATATTAGACATGATAAAAGACGGAACCTCGATTATCATAATTAATTTGAAATCGAGATATTACGATTAACCTACTTTAAGGATGCGATGGCTCAATTCGAGATGTTTCCTCTTGTGCTGGCTGATTTTTGCCTCGGCGTTTCTGTGATTGTTTTGCAAGGTTTTCAACTCGTTTCCAATTATCTGCAAAATTCGCAACAAATTATGACATGTGAACAAGTCAGTCTTTTGCAATAACCCCGTAATCTATTATCATATTTGCATCGACAGAAATTTCTAACACTCTTACGTTCAGTCGGCTTTGATGTACTTTTGTTTCCTCGTCCTGGTTCTTCAGCCGCCTCTGTAGTTCTGAAAAGCCAATCATCGGCACCGGAATCAGATGCTCTGAATCTGGATTGTCCATCAATGCCTGTTGCCATGCCAAAGGATCTATTCCTGAAATCGTACATCAGTAATATTACGAGGAGATCGTATTGATATTCTTTGATTTGATAAGTGTATTAAAAATTTGCATACCGGCAGGAGGATTTTCGAGATACTGTTTAAGTTGTTCCGACGAAGGGGCGGCCTTTGGGATAATGTAATCCACTCCCAGACTTGTAGTGAGCTGTTGCTTTGTCGCGGGTTGGTTCAGGAAATTGTAGAGCTCGCTGGTCGGAATGCGCCGAGAGACTCCGGTGGGAGCCCTTTCGATGACGTAGATGGTTACTTCGGACCTAAATCCACAACACACGTTATCATAAATGCACAATACGAAATGTTTTAAAGCCGATGTTGGTTAAGTACTTGTTATCTGGGGCCGGTTTAACTCCATCGACGCATACGGAAAGGGTCGGTCGGTTACCGAGCACACGCTGCAGTCCATCGACAACTTGGGGCTGCTGACTTCGTATTTCCGTCTCTTTGTGATTAAACCGCAGAGAAATAAGGCCATCTTCATTCTTTGTTTCCGGTAAGATGCTGTAGCCCACTGTCTGTAGACGACAATTTCAAAAACAATGCAATTGAAGAAACTTGGTTAAGGGACGTTAGGATTTTGTGAGACCTTTGATATAAATGTTAACATCATAAGGGTCATCGTGTGATTTAAAAGATTTATGCAACTTACTAACCTTAAACTTGCAAAATGGATTTTCGGGCGTGAATTCTATTGCTGGGGCTCCAATTGCGTAATAACCTTTCCCGGTGCCCCAATACGCTTGCAGCCTGTTATATTTGGCAATAATCGTGTCCCGCTCATCGCCGTATAGTGCCGGATAAAACAACGCAGCTGTCAAACTAGCTAACGCTTGATCGGCAGATGGAGCCGCGGCTAAAAATCAGAGAACGATATCTTCAATTACTTATCTCGGTTATTGGTACCATATTTTACGGACTATAAGACGCACCTTCATTTTTAATTAAATTTTAAAAAAAAAAAAACAAGTAGTATAAGACGCGAGTATAAGACGCACCTGAATTTTGGAGGCAATTTTTTGAAGAAAAAGTGCGTCTTATAGTCCGTAAAAAATACGGTAATGCAATAAAATTTGCCCGTTTTGTGTACTTACGTTGACCGATTCCAATGCCTCCGATCCCAGTAGGCTTTCCGAACAAACCAGTCGATTGAGTTGCCGCTGTTGTGCCTGTCCCTAACCCAAAACCTATTAAATGACAAAAGTAAGATGAGAAGATTGCCTAAGATAAGTGATGCCTAACTTTTTACGAAAAGATGGCGCACCTGTGCTTGAAGGTGCAAACGAAAATCCAGTATTGGCCGTAGACGTGGGCGCCCCTCCAAATCCACTGAATCCAAAATTCGTTCCAAGCGTGGGAGCTGTTGAAGTAGCTGTCCCAAATCCACCGCTGAGACCAAAAGCGTTGCTAGGTGTTGCTTTTGTAGTGTTTAGTCCCGCAAAGGAAAAGTTAGCTGGTGCGGATGTCGTTGCAGCAGGAACGGCAGTGGCACCAAAACCAGTAAAACCTTACGAGTTTAGGAATACAAATTGAAAATGGAAACATAAAACAAGTGATCATTGTCACGAACTTTTGGAATGGGATGTAGGGATACAATCACTGAAATCTAACCTGTGGAAGAGACAGCGGCTGTGGGAGCGCTAGCGCCAAAACTCCCAAAGCTCAACGTCCCTGTGGGCGCCGTTGTGGCCGCGGAGGTTCCAAACCCCAAACCAAAACCAGTTGAGGCTAAAATGAGATGAGATAAACGCTCATGTTAGTAAAAATTGAGTTGCTGCCAACACAACCCAATTTATAATTCAAGTAATTTGCAATAAAACAACATCGAAAATGATAAATTCCACCATCTTTTTGCGAAATCTGTTTTACTATTTGCAGAATTGTGCAAACATTGTGGAAACATTGACTTCAAAATACATTATTAATAAATACTTAATTAAAAATGATGCATTGAATATAATCTTCTTTCCTTAGTTCACTCATTTTAGAGAAATCCAATTGACGGGGCAATGTCAAAAGAGTTCAAAATAATGTTAAATTATGGAGAAAAAAATCACAAATTTGTACAATAATTTAAAAACATTTCAATGTCAACAATTGTTAGTTTCTTTTACAATCACGTTTTCTCGATTTGAAGTATTGTTAAATTGCCGAATTTAACCAACTAAATAATAATTGATAAATTTATAAACTTTTAACTATTTTCCTAAATTAAATGTGTCTTCCTAGGATAACAATTTACCCTATTCAATATTATACATGATGCTATCAGTTATACATAAATTTATATCTGAAATTTCAAAATTTCCCACAAAAAACCCCAGAAATTTCTGAAGTAACTTTATTAGGTAAAATAAAAAAAAAAAATGGCAACACCTTAAACTTCCTAGAATGATAACCAGAAAATGACGTCTAAAGACCAAATAGACGTCATTAGGATATGGGGCTCATCCCTTTGAGTCACACGGAAATTTAAACTATGTCAAACGTCATAACTCTCCCTGAATATAGGGTACTGGTTTACGCCAAACCAAACCAAACTAACCTAAACTAACCTGTATAATTTACAGTCAGAATTAGCGATACAGTATTAAATATTTGAGCAAAATAACTAAAACGCCGCGGAACATCCAACGTAATAACTTTGCTCGAACATCCAATCCCTTCTCCGTGTTACCGGAAATACATTTCTAAGTGCTACCCCAAATACATATACACTGACTCTTAGCATTTTTTGCCTCTTCACCACACGTCACATCCCATTAGCAGTTGGTTAGCGAATGCTTAAAAGCTCAAATTGGCTCGAAAGCTATTAAGTCACCCCATGAGTCAGTGGACTGCAATCGTTCAACTCTCCAAAAAGCCAACAAACAGTGACTGTCAATGCCTTGAAAAGTCAAGTCTGGGACCCTCATTATCAGTAGTTCAGAGGCTCTCTTATCTCTATTGAACCAAGAGTGATGAATTTCCCTAGCTTCCTCTTTTGCGCATGAACCACAACCTCCGTGTCGCAAGGCAGGCGAGTCACAAGTTTAAAAGGAAAGCCGAGGGAATGCCCATACAGGAAGCTGGGCCAGGATGTGCGCTAACGTACGGGAAGGCACATGCAGTACAAGCACCTACAGGAAGCCACGAGAAGCTGTTTTCTGAAAAAGCTAGGTGGTGAATCCAGCATCAAGACGTCCAACTTGACAAATTCTGTGGTAAGAAATTATCTTTGTTATTTGTAGCCTAAAAACAACAACAATTATTAGTATTTTTAAAACTTGAGTGCAAGTAAGATAACAAAAAATTAGCTATAGCAACCAAGTGATAAAGTTGATCTGGTATCGAGATGAAAAATATCTTCGGTCTATTTACGAAGTACGCAGATGATTAAAACTCGCAAAACACGTACGGCTCTCGGACAAACCGTTGCCAAAAGTCCAGAAGACGGACCAAATGCTAATAGTAAATTAACATATTATTAACCGTAAAAATTTCATATTAAGAACACAGGACCGCAGCTAAATCATAAAAAACCTCTTAAATGATATTAATAGCTCTCCCAATCAAAAACTGTAGTACAATGAGTTCAATGCCCGACAAATTAAGACCTTCAACTAGCTATCTCCTACACGTCCTCTAATCATTAGTTATTTTAGGGTGTTTTAAGTAAACATTTGTTCGAGGTTTATAAACATTAAATCATGGTGTGAACCTAACTGAAATAAATTAAATTCGCTCATTTGTATATTCTGATTTGAGTGATGATGTACTAGACAAGTGTGAATTTCGAAATAAAGGTGCCGAAGGTGTGGAGGCCTTCGATATCATATGCGAAAAGTTTACTCGTAAACATCATGAGTGCCAAACCCGAATTAGTCATAATTATATGTCATCATTTGTGGCATATTACGTACGTTGGCAAGCATTGTTTAAGATGCAACGTCACTGGGATAACAATAGGGGTTTGGGTTTACTTTATGATATATGCCCATATTTACAAACCTTATCTTCTCGGCAGAGTACAAATGTCCAAACCTCAATTCGGTGGGCCTTAAACTAGATTTCTTATTTGGATGGATGTGTGTTAATGTGGCAATACTATGTAAATTTCCCTTTATATTCTAGATCTAGATTCTCTCGTGCGAGTTAGAGTTACGAAGCACCGAGGATCACTTGCTTCGATTAACCGTAACCTTGTATAATTATAGGACATGTGCTTAATTTATTCAACTCTCCAACATTGACTCCAATCACCCCACTGACAAAAGGTAAGTGAAGGCCGCCGAACAAATTTTACTACTATAAGATTTTCTTCGGCTACAGAGCCTTAGCTCGGATTAATCTAGGGAACTAATCTAGTTTAATGACAACTATAAACTCAATTAACTTCTGCTGCATGTTCGACAGTGGTTATTGCCAATCTATTTCATTGCCAATTATCTGCTAACAATGTGCAGGAAATCTGGTTAATGTAACAAACAAGAGTGTGGACTTGCAGGCTTTGAGGTTTTTAAGAATAGCCGGTTGCACAAGTTACCAATTAAGCAGATATGAAAACAAGTGCAATATGAGAGCAAAGCTGCCGTGTTGTGCTTCTGAATAATATCAAAGAAAGCTTGTAATAATTTCAATTTTAAAATCTTAGCGGTTATATCAATACGGCGCAGCTCCCCAAGAAATCTAGAAGGTATTAACCCTCAAAATTGCGAAAAACAATTTTCTATTTCGAACTTTTGATTCATAAATAATCCATCATACTTGATGTATGAAGAGCCGTAGATCATAATATGGTTATTAACTTTTACAATTTCACTATACTGTTAACTCGACAACTTCCCGAGCATGTACGACATGCGATAGCAATCCCGACAACCAAACTATTTGTAATTTCATAATATTAGAAGATATAAGTTGAAGATAGCCTCAATATATATTAAACATATGCTAATTTTCCCTCCAAATTTTTATTACAGGCAAATATGAAGTGGACTCTTGCACTAGTTAATGGTGCCGTCATGGCCGGCTTGCTTTTTCAATTTGTACTGTCTAACTTGACGGATTGCCCGAGCAACTGCCAATGCAATGTCATGGATGTTGAAGGAACTACGTTGGCATTGCACTGCCGAGGATTTCCAGAAAAATTCGTGCCAAATGTGCTTAACCTCACGCTGGCCAACGTAAACACGACAGAATTGGACGTTAGTCTCTTGGACAAGCGTTACGGCGATACTCTGCAGCATTTAAACATGAGCAACCTTGGAATTAGTAAAATCATAAGTTCAGATACAGGATTTAGCATGCCGGAGCTCAAAACTTTGGTACTGTCAAGCAACAGCATCCGGCGTTTTTTGGCAGAAACCTTCGATTGGTGCCCAAACATTGTGGAACTGGCGATGAACGACAACGGTGCAAAAGACATCAACGAGGATGCGTTCACCCATTTGCAGAATCTTAAACACCTTAATTTGGGGAACAACAACTTGTTAAACGTGGACAACGTCGATGTACCAGAATCGCTCGTCAGTTTGGACCTCTGCAATAACCAGCTCGAACAAATCCCAAATCTCAAAAACAAGCTATCAAATTTGGAAAGTCTGAGCCTGCTCGGCAACGAGTACAGTGCAGTTTCTAAGGGAGCGTTCGACGGGCTTTCAAAACTGTCGGCTTTAAGTCTGGGAGATGCGGTTACATCGGTGGAAGCCGGCAGCCTGTCGGTGTTGAACAAGTTGACCAGCCTGAAACTGTCTGGCAAGGGGGATCTCAACTCCATTGCTGGTAAAGAAATCCAAACTTTGCCCGGCCTTTATGTCCTCGACTTATCGTTTTTTACTTTCCCCACCATCACAAAAACCACGATGCGTGCATTTCGATCGTTGAAAGCGCTGCGATTGGTCGACATCAACTCCACCAACGGGTTTGAAGATGGAGTTTTCGCAACCCTGAAAAACTTGTCTCTGTTAGACTTGAGTCGTAGCAAAATTCTCGTTAAATCTCTATTGATGGGAATAGAAAAGGGATTGGTGATCTCTAGTCTTGAACGCCTACTGATTTCTGAGACCAATATATCTGTGCTGGATAAGGCTGTTCTTTCGCTAGCTCCGAATCTAAAGTACGTCGATGTGAGCAATAATCCGCTTGTCTGTGACGATAAATGGCAAAACATATTGCATGCTTCTTTCGTCGGGGATCTGAAATTCCTGAACCTACCAGAGACCGTGTGTGACAAGCCTGCAAGTCTATTCGGCAAGCAACTGATGGACACGTGCGTACTTCACGAGATAACGGTAAATCGAACGACTGTCGAAAACGACAATTCCACTTCATCGTCCACTGCATCGCCGGTCTCAGCAGGTGGTATTTATTATTATTTAGACCTCTGGGGCATTACAACGGACGACCTCCTCTACACCATTTTAGCACTTGGCATTGGTGTATTCATATTGATAATAGCTATAATCATTGTCGCATGTTGCAAAAGTAAGCGATCAAGGTGTTACTGCAATGGTACCAAAGAGGGCTCAGCCGAAAGTTTCATGATGAGAGCCAACAGCGAATACACGTTTGACAACTTCACGCTGTCCGAAACAATGGCCGAATGTCAACGAGGAACTCTTTCCCGCAACGGGAAGCAATCTTCGAAGAGTTAACAAAATAATTTCAGCCATGACATTCCATGTTAAATACGCGCTTTTTGTCAAACGAACTAGTCTGTTCCTTCTGAAGAAATAAGGGATGCGAAATCCAGCCATCTTTCCAAAACACCACGCAAGCTTGTAAAAAGCTTTCAATTTTAAGAATTGCTGCTTTGTTTACAATTCATGAAGTATTTGTTCCTTTCATACTAACTCTTAGAGGATGCTAAGGAGCTTTGACCTAATTACAAGTCATTAAATATACTTTGTATTTATTGGTAATGATGTGATTCATGTATATAACTTTACAAAAGGAAACTAGAGCTATGCATTCTTGAAAATGCTTTTACAGGTTTCGGTATACCGGTGAAACTTGGAAGATTGGCTTCAATATATTGGAGGCGTTTGAGGACCACAGTACGTAGCATCCTTCTTTTACATTAAAATCAAGTATCTACCGAGTAAAGTATGCTTAAGTTGCAGCAAATTTTGCAGTTGACTGTTTTACACTTGACTGATTTTCAGCGAAATGCAGCTATCCAAACCTTCAACAACCATAAAGTGGATTAAGTCAATAATCAGTATTTGATAACTTGTCAAGTTACGCCACGAATTTTTTTTAGCTTGGAGGATTTGGGAATCGTCCCATTGTGTAGAACTCGGTCGGTGGTATACTAGGAAACTATGCAACTTGATATGATTACATCATAGAGATCTGATTCATTATTTTGCCGTAAATGAGAGAAACAAATTGGTAGACTGACACACGCTTGTGAACTTTATTTGCAGCATTAGGTGCATCTAGAACTCGAGACGCAGCTTGGTCGCAAGTTCATGTGATTTGAGCAACTTTGGTATCGGAGGCCTGTACCACAGTTGCTGAATAAACTGCAGCTCAAGCTTAGCCTCTTCTAAATTGCATGCTAAATCATTCGAAGCTTGAATTATTAGAGTTGAATCGGACATTTTAGAGATCGTTAATTGCAACCTCCACAGTTATCAAATAGCATGAGCTTGATCGAGACTGAGCTGCGTTTCAAGTCCCAGATTCATACCACAGCTGCACAGAAAAATTTCCAAGACGAGATCAAGACAGCCAATGTTGAAACGCTCTCAAGATTTAGCTTAAGCTTTAGATGCAGTTTAGAAGAGGCTAAGCTTGAGCAGCAGTTTATTCAGAAACTGGTACAGACCTTACCCCCATACCACAATTGCTCAAATCACATGAACTTGAGATCGAGCTGCGTCTCGAGGCCTAGATCACTGCCTCCTAGATGCATTTAATGCTGCGAATAAAGTTCACAGGCGTGTGTCAGTCTACCAATTTTGTTTCTCTCATTTACGGCAAAATAATGAATCAGATCTCTATGATGTAATCGTATCAAGTTGCATAGTTTCCTAGTATAGCACCGACTAATATGCTAAATAATTCATTCATAAACCTCGAAATTAAAAACGAGGGAAACTGGGAACTCCACCAGGAGGATCGAATTGGAGTTTATACTCTGGTAGTACTATCTCAAACACATGGAAGCGAAGGCAAAACAACTGCAAAGTACAAGCAGTAACTAAAACCACATCATTTGAAGATGTTACATTGTGAAAATCGAACCATGATGAGCCTATGGTGATCACGTTAGGCCTATGATACAGACATGAAACGTTTGCTGGTACGGGCTTTCAGAGCTACCTATGCTTAAGCTACTACCTCTAGACAATTTTACTAAGATAATTTAGTCAAATAATTACCTGCTGGTGTTGTTCCAGAGTTGCCAAAGGAAAATCCGGAGCCAAATACCGACATATTCGTCAAATGCTGCGAATTTTCAAATATTTACGAAGTCTCCGTAAAACACAACTAGATGTCGCCACGGTAGGCACGTAAAAGCGCTCTTGTCTAAGGTCTTCAAATATCTGAAAGCGGGCTTTTCAAAAATATTGGCTTTGGTAAATATACTTGACAGTACCATACATAGTCATTATGGGTCCTATTTAACAACGAAATGATCAGCCATGTATGCACTGTACACCTATACCTCGCTATACGGACGCTCTTTATACGGCTTTTCGCTATAACGGCCTTTTATAATTATGGCACTTTTTTAAATTACGGTCCAAAATGTTTCGTTATACGGCCAAAAAAAATGCTGTAATTAAAGAAAGTGGCCAAAAAATGTGATAAGTTATCCCAATTTGCACAAACAAGGTCGGATTTAGCTAACAATAAAATAACTTGGCCCAATGTTGTGTTACTTGGGCAAAATTCCAATCAAAAAAAAAATTGTCCAAAAAGCATTGTTATTTTGACTTGATCTTAGGTATTCTTAGGATGAATTGTTAATTCATCAATAGTCATGTGTTGACGGAAATTCTCATGACTGCTTTTTGAGAATTAGAGTGCAGCCATATTGGAAATGCCATGTTAAAGACTCATACACCACTAGGTGGTGCTGAACCGTAAGATGGCCGAATTATTACTGTTACATAATGCAATTCAGGTGTATAGGGCTTAAATAATCACGTGATAAGCAGTATGGTCAACAAAGAGCTGTGGATGTATATTGAAATCATTAGATCAGGATTAAGCTAAATAAATAAAATACAAACACGTAATATGAATACAATAAACACACATGGAATAAGAAATATGCTGGACAACACTGCAAGAAATTCAATCTTGATTATTCTGAAATTTTAGGGAAAAAATGCATAATATGGGAAATGCAAGACTAACACCCAAGTTTTCATTTTGGAGTAACCACAATTTCAATTTTTATTTTAATTTGAAGATCTGAATATCTTGAATTATACAAAAATGAATTTCTCAAGTTATGATCTCAACCTTAATTGTCATCTGTCTTTGACACAAATGTTCGATTTATTTGAGGTTGCCCAATCCCCTCATCTAAGAATTGTTCAAAATCTAGAGTTTTTTTAAATTTTTAATACTTTCATGCAAGTGCTCCTTGAGTAAAAGTTCCTGTTCCCCATTTCGATTCCGCATTCTTTTCTGTCGCAATGATTTGCAGTTTTAAAAACTTATGTACTATTTCGTGTCCAAAATAGGGGGTAGTATATTAATAGAACACCTAAGTGCGACCAAGTTTATATTTGCCCCAATTTCTCGACATTTTCCAAGGAAAAATCCTGGGGTGCAGGTGATAAAACAGGAGGATGTCTCATGGTTTTTAGAGCCCTAATCACGCATACCATGTCACGACCTCGAAACACATGTCTTTGAGAAATTGGTACAACACATCAAGCCTCATTAGCCCTAATGAAACATCCAAAATCATATATTAAGTCCTTTATTAATTTATTATAACGAGGTGAGTTTAAACGATTTGCCATTGTGTCACCCCAGATTTTCTCGTAAATATTTGTGCTCCACAAATCCCTTTTTTATATCACCATCTAAAAATATATGTGCCTATGTCACGTTAAATTGACGTCTGATACAATAATTCAAAAATCCTTTTAATCCCCAATAATTTTCTATGGCTAGCAATGTTGGAATGTGCAACCCTGTTATTGTTCCAAAATGGAACGTTAATGCCTGTGCATCTTGGATACCGATGCATGATTTTTGATTTTGTGAGCCTCTTTGCATATTATAAAAATAATTTCTGGTTTTCTGTGGATGCACTAAGTACTTGTTATTCGACATGGACGGATGTGGGTTGGATGCTGCAAAGTATAACGACATCAACGACGATTCAATGACAACTGTCAACGGTGTCCACAATGGCCATCATCTATCAAACGGTCAAGATAGTGGTGAAGAGGATGTAATGGTCGTACCAGAGGCTCCACCATCAATAATCGAAAAATTGAAGAACATTGGTCAACCGCCACCAGAAATTTGGCCACTGCCTCCATCTCCAGAAATCCTTGATGACAACTCTGAAACACCAAAAATGTCACTAAACCACTCACAGAAAGAGATGGAGAAAAGTTCACCATCTAAGAAAGAACCAGAAAACGGTCAATCGTCGTCTCACTACAACGGTCAACTGTCTGACCGACAGTCACGTAGCAACCAAGCATCTCATCAAGAGCCACAGAGCGGTCAACTGTCCCATCAAGAGCCACAGAGCGGTCAAGCTACTCAGCGAAAGTTGGGACGTGGTCAACCACCTCAAAAAGATCCAAAATATCAGAATACCGAACAGCATCTCTATTCTCCAAACAGCAAAGCAATTCTGAGGGAGACACCTGTAACACCTGTCTCCCCATCGCGTCAACTCCAAGATGGTCATCCACTACAGCTGCAGAAGTCACAAAACGGTCAGTGGTCTCAGCCGTCTCAGTTCTACCAGAAAGAGCCTCAGAGGGTGCAGTGGTCTCAACTGCAGAATGGTGGTCAACAGTCTCAAAATGAGTTCCAGAACGGTCAACCGCCTCAAGGGGATCAGTGCTACCTGTCTCCAGGGACTTCCGACAGTCATCTTCGTCGTGCCCGTAGTTACTGCGACGTCCACGATTACCAAGGGGATGGTCAAGAGGCCGGAGGTCATGGGCAACCAATTTCGTATCTTGACGTCGATCAACCGGACTATATCGTCTACGACCCACCGAGGAACAAACGCCATAGCTGGGCACCCCAGATCTCCATTGTCGAACCGGAAGTTGTTTCTGGAAGAAGCGAACCCAGATCCAGATTCACGGTGGTTCCCGTGCGGTCACACCAGCGAAATAGCTACTGTGGGTCTCCACCCTCCGTCCATGAACTTGACCAGTACTTGGTTGCCCATGGAGGCCGTGCTAGTACAGGTCAAGTGCCCAATATTTACCTGCTGACCCCACCTGAACGACCCACCCCGTTCACGTTTTCCGACAGGGACGATCAAGGACTCGATGGACTGCGACGTTCCGTGGAAAGTTTGTCTCTTAGCATGGGTTCGCAACCCAACAGCCCCACCTTGAGACCCCTCCTCGATGGACAAGGACAAAAGCAGAACATTTTGCAGGTAGGCCACTTTCAAGTATTTTTGTGTACATGTCGAGTTATACAAGTTCTTTGAAAAATTTCAATGTTAAGTTTTCCAAAAAAAATATTTTAAATATTGTAACAAGTTTACATGAAATTGTATTCCCTTATTTTTATAGAAATTCTTATCACAATAAATACAGGTAAATAAAAAAACGTGACATTGACAAACAAGGCCGAACAGCTATTGACATTTTTGGAATTTATAATCCTATAAAATATTTGTTATTGTTTTTCGTGTTTCTATCATGTTGTTTTGAAAAGGGAGATCAAGACCAAAGTGTTGGTATAAGTATTTGATAATGACATTTCTAAAACTTTTACCATATATGGAATCTTGTTTCCAAACTTAGCTACACGATGGCAGTGCCAGTTAGATATTGGTCAAAGGCTTTGGAAAACGTATTTGTTGGTTCTCAGTTAAGTTTTGTTGCTAAATAATCGAATAGTTTATTAATTAGTAAAAACTAGTTTTGCTAAGAAGACAAATTGTGATATTTTCAATCCTGGTCAAATTTAGGCCTGAGTAAATTTCCACTCAGAACATTTGAAGTAATAACCTTGCATGCAGTATCGCCATCTATTGAATTATGGCAGGGTTTTACCAAACTTCGTCACTAAAGTGTAAATTGTGGGACAAAACAGAACTGTTCTTAGAAGGGATAGGAATTTAGAACCCCAAGTGTGACGATGAATGCATAATTGCTTATTAGAACAATACCATTCCAAGTCACACCCAAAGTTGGATTTTGGTGACCAAAATTGACAAATGGTAGAGTTGCCAATCATTAATTTTATGTTGGAAGTCATTCAAAAAGACGTCCACGAAATTCCTTCAAAAATTGACTTCCTCCCCACCCCCTGTCCGCATGGTGTCTATTTTATCCCAGCCCCTCCCCCTCATAGATGTCCTTAAGTTTTTTGAAAAGTAGGGTGTCCAGAAAATTTGTTGGAACACAAAATCCCATTCTATAAATTTCCAAGCACCCCTTTAGCTACTAATTCCCTGATATTTCAGCATAAAACTGGTGTTTAACACAAATTTTAAGCATGATTCCCGACTTTCCCCAGGTTTTAAAAATTCAAGTACATTCGGGATTATGGACACAATTCTTCTGGTGTTCCTCACCCTTTTCACTGACCGTTCAAACTCCAACAAAAAATTCAAAAACTACAAAATACCATCATTAGTGGACGTCCATAATATCTTTCTGCCCCTTTATAACCCCACCCTCCTTCTTGTGTCCTTATGGTGTCCACATGTCAGCAGACCCCTAGCTACCTCCCTCTTGAGGACGTTCCTTTTGAATGGCCACTCATTTTGACAATGAGGTCCGTTTAAAAAAAAGGCAAAAAACCCATTGTAAATTTCTGCAATTTACACTTGACATTCCATGCCAGACTTATGTCTGCACCACTATCACACTAATAAAAAAAAGCTAAAAAACATGGTTTAATTTAACACAACTGTCTTGCAAGATTAATCACTGCTAAGCAGGGGGTCATAGAAGAAGGGGTTAATGGCTGCATGGTTGTTATTTTCTATATATGGGGAGAGAGAGAGTTGACATATCCAGACAAAAGCTGGACTATTTACGTATACAGAACATGATCCTAATGTCTGTTCTAATGGCTCGATACAGGATCTCAGCAGTCAGCACACTGTCGCGATTTACCATTACATTGTGTAGATAAAGACAGCTGCAATTATGTCCTCGGACATGCGCCATAAATGATCTTGATTATGCCAGAAAAAAACCTTTTGGAGTTCCAATCGAATATTTGTTTTGTGGCGCCTTTCGGAAATTACTGAAGGCCAGGGCACTTCAAAAGTCCTTGCCCAAGGCTGTCAGCAGAAACAAGAAAGAAAACTTGAATTCTGGAGACACTGTACTGGTTATAACGGATATCAGCATCTGGTGCATTTTTGTCACCAGCAGGGTATTAGATGGTCCTTCAGGGCTTGTCCACCCAAGAATCTGAACAATGTCTGGATTGAGACCCATACTGTTATAGGAATGAGGTCAAGATAATTATGCAACAAATCAGTTAAAGGGTTGCAAATGAACCACTGGACACAAGTGGGGGAAAATTAGGAAGGACAAGAGGTTTGACAACAACAAATTACCAATTTGATTTCGCCTACGTTTGATCAGACATAACATTTAATACTCAACCAATTCCAGACTAGACTCATTACAGATAAGAATTGGCAGAAATTTGGCAATGTGCAGTAGGGGAGACCGGGGCACAGTGGGTACACTTTTTAGAATTCATTTTTTTTTGGGGAAAAATATTTAACTTGTAGCATTTTAAAAGAATAACACAGTAATACATACAAGCTTTCAGGATACATTTTGTCATCGTTTAAGAGCTACTCATTTTTTGACATAAAAGATTAAAGTTGGTTGCGCAGACTGTCCCACTGTGCCCTATACCGGGGCACAGTGGGGCGTGGCATGGGGAACAGCTAATGGTCCACGCGAAATTGAGACAAATTTTACAAGAAAAAGAAGACCACATTGATTAATGGTGTTTAATTCAGCACGTCAATTTAAAATTCCAAGTATAAATTACAAAAACGATTAAAATGAACTGTAATTTCAGCAGCTTAGTACTTATTTTTTTCTATGATTGTGAAGTATGTATTTTTACTTTAAAACAAATTTAAACATGGTTTTTATTTAAAGTTATAATTAATGAGAAAGTATACAAATATTTTCCAAAAACATTAACTGGGGTATGCTGGGACCCCCACTGTACCCCATAATAATGTGGTCCACTTTACTCCGTATATAACCAATTTTATTTAAATATAAGGCCTTACATTTGACCACATGGCTAATTAACATAAACTTTAGTTTAAAATTATAGCTGTATATATATATATATATATATATATACACTTGTCAATAGTATATTGCAGCATTACTAATGTTGTATAATTACACCTATAGAATAAAAATCCAATTGCGAGTTGAATAATTACTTTTCAAGAACAAAAACTGCAAATATTTTCTTCTATACTTGTGTCAGACAGCATAAATTTTGGTTAATGAAAGAGTGCTGTATACAGCTTATTTGCAAATCAAAAACATTGGGCTGCTGATAAAACCTGATTTTATAAAGACGTTGTACCACTGTGCCCCGGTCTCCCCTACGTGTGCACTGACGTCCATCGACGTCCATGTGCAAGGTCTGCAAGTGGCCTTGCAAGGACTCGTCGTATATCATGGACCTATAGGTAACCGACGTAAATTTTGGCAACTCAAATGCGGAATTATTTCCCAGTTTTTTGAATTTTCCATGCATTTTCAACCTCTTTGGGTCACGTCTTATCCTCTGGGAGGCCAAATTGTAATAAATTGGCTGTCCTTGATTTCACATGGATATGACTCTGGTTCAAGGTTTCATCGAATTAACAACAAGTAAACCCTATCTGATGACACCTTGCCAAAAGGGTCACTATAATGCAAGTTCCACCCTGGTAACTAAAAAATGTTCCAAATTATTTGGGTTTGCACCTCTACATTTGACCTAATAGATTTTCTTTGATCTGGGAGTGTCTTGTTAAACATTCCAACGTGTTTCGATGAGACTAGTGCAGTATGCAAGATCTTGGTAACTGTTCTATGAATTGTATTTACTTTACATATAATCTAGTATAATGTGCAGTAATCTCGTTTAGGGTTACAGCTAAAATCCTGTTGTTATATCCACCTAAGTTGTTTTTAAAGTGCATGGTTATATCCTCTATTATGGCGAATTAGTTTCAAATAAACTTGTTTTGGAATTACAAGTATGGGTTTTTGAATGCCATACAACGTTATTCCCCGCCCTTCCCTTATAGTGAATATACAAACTAAAAAGAAAATCAAAAACAAAAGTAAAACTTCCCAAAAGTGCCCTCTTTACCTTGAGTAAGTCGCAGTAACTTTATCTCCATGAATTGTTGGGTTATTCCAATGACTGCGATGCAAATGCTGGTTAATTGTTACCAATAATGGCTATGGTTTTTTACAACTCTTGAATGCTAGAAATTTATGTTGGCCTAGAGACATTTTTCAACCACTTAATTCATTGCTGTAAATATTTATAATATTGTTATTATGTTTTTTTTTTATAAACAACAACTTTACAAGCACATGTACAATCTAAAGGGACTCCAGAAGAAATGTCTCCAGTCCAAAATGTCCTTTTAAAACTTCTAGAAAGTCGGGTATTATGCCATATTCTCATTGTCTGCACAAAACGCAGAACGGACAAACTGCACAGAACTGCACATGTGTCTAATGCCAGGTTCACATGCTCCAGACTTCTATGCATTTTGATGCCACGCGCATGCGCATTGGCGTTTACATGGTGATGCGCCACCCGGCCCACCCCTTTATGTTTTTAGCTCCGCCCATTACAAACAACACAAAAAGTAAGTTTCCTTTCTACTTTTTTCTTTTCTGTGTTTGTCCGGAAAATGGCGGCTCCTCCACATGGTTATGGTTCCCCAGTTGAACCATAGGTGGCGCCATAGGTGACTGCACATGCGCAGTAGGTCTGTAAGGAGACTGCGGTCACGTGTAGGGAGACAGGTGCTTGTAAATTTAGAGTAAAACCGGGTGAGATGCCCCACATTTATAAAAATATTTTTTACAAATTAATAGTAAGTATTTTTAATATTC
>JAQGBW010000336.1:0-46397 GCA_034698625.1 Julus scanicus | reverse complement strand
ATTCACACATTTTCTTATTAACATTTACTACCTTTAACATGTTTATATTTTACATTATGTTTCCATGCATGTCAAATCGAAGTATTGTTAGGTCCCGTGATTTTCACGGGTTACCGACTAGTGTATTATTAATAGCATATCAGGTACAAAGTCCTTGTATAAGATGTTTCCCTAAATGCATTTTGCTTAAAAAATAAACAACTTAAGACTTTTATAAGTTAGAAAACATATATATCAAGTATGAAATAGTGAATGGAAAACAAAAAATGGATAGTTTGTATCCACAGGACCTCCCTTTAAATTTTATAAATAATAAGCTTTGCTATCCACATTGTCAAATTTTCAACCCCTTGAAGTATGGAGAGAGACCATTAAATATGATAACCATACAATTTTTTTTACTTTTTCAATCCGACATGCTGTAAAAGTACAGTATAAATATATACTACCCGTTTCAGAACAAATTTCCCACTCAAAATCATGTCATTATAGCGGGGTTTTTTTTATCAAAGGAATCCTTAGCTACATAATTGGATATACTTTGCATCTCATACTTAAACATCAATTTAATGACAGTCTTAAAAAGTCATACATTTGAATTTGAATGATATCACGATATTCAAATATCAACTCACAAAACGTCAAGTTATCAATGGAAAAGAGACTGACTGGCATATCAGCTCAATGTCTGAAATATCTTCTCAACGTTGTTGAAAATAGAAGCACAAACTAAACGATGAAAAAAACGTTTTAGGCAGTATTAACGTTATCCATATCGCAGTTAATAAGGATAATATGCAATTTTCTAAAAGCTCTTAAAGATACATAACGTTTTGAATTGATATCCCCGTTGTAGACTTCTACGGCATGCATATTAAGCGGGAGGCCTCTAAATTAATTTAGCACAGTCTACAAAGACGAAAAGTCAACAAACCCTATATGATATGCAAACATACACAGCGACATTCGAAAGGGCGTGTGGGTGGGCGGTGTGTGTGCATATGCGAGGAATTGATGCTGTTTTATTTAATAATCTTTTCATGCTTTTTTATGAGGGTGAGATGCTGAAAGCATGGCGAGCATATTGCAAATGGTAATCCACGAATATTACAGATGTCGGTTTTTTTTTCTGTTTCATGCTATCTTAAAATTCATCTCGTATAAACTGGTTAATTGTATAAGATATTGAAAAAAAAAATCCAAAAGAAAAACTATAGTGCACATTCAATCATCCAATGTTAGACCACGCCGGCATTTAACAATCTTATAAGAAGATAAAACGGATCGAAACCTGATTGCAGTCATTTTTTTCTTCTCGCAAGTAGACATATATTGGCCACGAAAATGAACAATATCGATTTTGGATGTTGTTATACACATCATGATTCTTATAACAAAATTTTCTGTGCTAGCTACCAGAGAGAGAGGCAGAGTATAGTGAAAGAGAGACCCAAATAAAAACTAGATTACATGGTAGTCGTCGACCATATTGGAGTAAATGGGCAATATTAAAAGAAAGAAAAAAATTGGTCCGCAAAGACATTGAGGGCTCGGAATTAGAGCGCTTTTAATTAATTCAATTCCAGAGACAAAAAAACAGCATTTGAACATGCTATAAAATTAGCCAAGTTTTTTTTTTTAAACCACGCACGCTATGAAACGTTTTTCACAAAACTGATATAGTCCAGTATATTGCAGATATAAGAAGGAAGGGTGATTTGAAGCAAATGCACAACAGTATAGAAAGTGAAAGGCTGGTCATAAACGATGTCCACAAAAAGTAGATTGTCGACCTACTCTTTGGTCACACATCCTTTCCTCTGCGTTTTTTGTCCATTACGCCTTTGATCACACACATTTTTTTCAGACTCAGGTTGAAATTTGTGAGTATGCTATGAAGGTCTAATGCTTTGATCTTGCATTCGGAAAGTCAAAGTTCGATTCTCAAGCCAGTTAAAGAGTCGTTAGTCATTGTCTGGACCTCAGAATTAAAATACTTTAGGCCATTAGCGAGGAAAAAAAAACACGTTTTAAACACAATTAACAAGTGAACGATACGCAATGTCCACCAAATTAGAAGACAGGTGCAGGACGTTCTTGTTTACATTATTAATGTCAATTATACAAAACAATTTCCATTCTCAAGCTTGTCTTTCCCACCAAACAACAGTAGATGTCAAATACCATACCTACAGCAAAGTTTACTTCAAGAAAATGTAGTTAACGTGAATTAACTGTGTTCTTGGTTGGCATATCCCATGCAACTTTCCTGTTACAATTTGTAAAATGTGTTACACAAAAACAATTGTTTTTAAAATTGAATGAATGGCATGAAGACAGTGGCAACATACCAGTTTGACAGCTATTTTCAAAGTAGTCTAATCATACAGTTGACGTCATTTTACTGTCTTAGTCCCAATGTTGAGTGTCTCGGAAATTAATTTTTTCTTATGGAACATTATTTTCTTAGCTTACAAACCATGTTTTTTCCCATTACGTGAGTAATAGCATCTTTTGGCCTTGCAAAATTTAGGTCTCGACTTCAATCCAATACTAACAAGAAATGAACCAACCATTTCTTGGAGCCCAATGGAATTCTGCAATTAGGTTAACTCAGTGGAGCGCATCATTTCATTTGTTTGATATTTTTACAGTGCCTTTGTAGTTTACTAAGTAAAAAAACATTCAAAATTCGTAACCTGATAAGATTGGAAGATATGCCTTACAAATTCCATTCTATTTCCTTTAAAAAAATAGATTCTTTTGTCGTTAGTTTTGAAAAAAAGAGTTAGCTTTTCCTGACAACCCTGCAAGAAACAGAGTATACCTATCAATTATCCTCGATAAAATAGTCTATTTTACACGCATTGGCGATCAGAACGGATGAGTTGTTTAACTTTATCTTAAAAATTCAATGAAAATTGTACGTGCTCACTGGAGCCGAAAGAAATTTACGACTTCAAAGAAAACATATTAATTTAAATGAATTAAATTCATTGGGGAACAGGCAAGCTTTCACCAACATTGCATTTGTATGCTCCCCCTGTAGTAATCGCCCCATTAATATTCAATTGCCATAATTTGTGGCTTCAAAACAATGGAAAATTGTCTCAGATACCAATTCTGAATACAAATTCCACGTAATCGACCATTTTTAAACAATTCTTATAAATAATTTCGTTAGCACTTTCTCGGACTTAATCCACAACCTGCCAGGTGCTTCTCTATCTTTTCAGACAGGAAACTGTTTGCAAGGTTGTAGTAGTTTTTATGAACTGTTTTCCCATTGGTATCTTAAATTGTCTGCAACATAAAAAAAAAGTTTGGATGGCTTAAACATTGTGTGCTATTTTTGTTGTTGTAAAAACGCGCAAATTTCAGGGGATGCACTTCCTGTGTTGCCAGAAGTGCAATAGGGTGATCCAATTTATAGCTACCACATCATATTTCACCTTTCTTTGTAATATCTTAGAAAGAACATTTCGGTTAGTTTATTTCATAAACTACTCAGGCACGCTATATATATCAAATGCTAAGGAGACCAACGTAATTTCTTTCCTAAATCAATTCAATTCAACTCAATACCCTACAGTCAGCAAATAAATGTCATATGGTACCCAATCATATGGGTCGTATCCAATTATTTCAGGAGAATGCTCCTAACGTCAGTAGTGACTTAGACATCATTGTTAGATTGAATTTTTTACTAAATCTGGACTTTCGCCAGGAAGACTATTCCATCGTCTAATCGCATACAAAAAGAAAAACCAATAGTTAGCATTCGTCTTGGCACAAAGCTCGGTCAAAGGATTTTAGTGATTATGGATACTCCTACAGTGGTCGTTAGGCGTTAAAATATGGGAAACAAGATGTGAATTACAAGAAAGGTTAACACGTTTGAATAACCCCATAGATAACTTTGCGATCTAGACATGGCTTGTAACCGGTTTCAATTACAAATATAACAATCAATAACAATTTTAATAATCCACAAAAATATTTTAAAAAATCATTTAGAAATTATTTTCATGATATTGGGGATGCACGAGTTAACTGCTTCAGACCCAATTTAAATACATTGGTTACAATGAAATGTAAGCGTGGGAAATGCATTGTTTACTTCTCGGAATAGCTAATTAACACACCCGAATTTGAATATCATTTTTAGTACTCGGTTATGTTTATTTCCCTTTCCTGGCAATAATTTGGATGACCACGTACTTTACACTTTCACTAATCTAACATAAATATAAAATAACGAGCGTTTTTTAATTTTTTTAGTACAAAAATAAAGTAAACTTGTTTACGTAATGTTATTTAGTAGACAGTTTACAAATAGCAAGTAGCATTAACGTTTTTCCTTCAAAACCACTTTATATCAATTAAAATTTGTTTGCTGATGTGTATAGTTAGGACAGTATGGAATTCCCAGAGCACGCGAAAACAGCACTCAAGATTCCATGTTGCAAACAAAGTATAAAAAATGTACAACTTTTTAGTACGATTTGATTGCGCATATTGGATGACTAGTTAAAAAAATTCACAACAGCTTAATTTGAATCTGCGACTAGAAAACAATTCATGAGAATTGTCCAGTTGCCAAATAAAGAGGTATTTGACCTCTTGTCACTTTTGGTGAAGGAAAGTCTGTCAAACTTTCCCTTTGACAACGTAGAACATTTTGCTGCAAAGCTTCCAGGTTTTAGAATGAACAAAACAAGGTAATGGTCTTATGACAGGACATGTCTGATCCTAGCTTCTGTCATTTTCATCTGCTATATCAATGTTCAATATCCTATAATTAGTAAAAACGTGTAATTAAATGATAACGGCTGATAGGTCACTCCTGTTTATAGTGCATAACAGTAGTGCACATTTTTCGGCTTGGTAAACTCATATCCTGCCTGAATAATTAGTCTGAAGAATTTCTTACAACGCCATCTCCATGTGCATTGTAAAACTGCCACCACTCGAGCCATAAATAATGACGGTTTAATTAGGTTTAATTTTTTAATTAAATACTTTGCGGTGATAGGCTTTCCTGCCTAGGTAACCTCCTTTGAATGCAAAATTCACAAGGATCATTCATAAAGGATGTTACAATATTGGTACACATTTAAATGCATGTCTGTTCATCGGTGTAAGACAATTCAAGGGTCTTAAATACATCCAGACAAGATGATAAACACGAAACCAGACAAATTCATCATCGTCAAAAAAGTGCACCGTTTTGCATTTAAATGTGTTTCTCAATAACTCAAGCATTTTGCAATAAATAAGTGGAACGTACCCACAGCGAATGCAAATGGTTATCATTATGCTTCTAATTATATTGTTTTGTGAAGAATATGTTGATTCATACTGATTCATATCAGTTAAGTCCTTTTTATGCTTCTGTCTTACCAAATTCCAAACTTTTCCCTGGGACTTCCTTTATGGAATATTCCTCAGATGTAGACCAACGTAAGAAAGTGTTCTCATCTTAATAATGTTTCATAATTGAAATTTCAGAGTTGGTTGCACCCCTAATGTTTGTCCCACTTAAGAGAATGACTCACTCTGGTTCTGCATGGAGTGACCAGCACCCCCCAGAGTCCCTCCCAAACAGCTCAGGCATGAGATCTCTCGGTCGAGCCCCCAACACCAACAATGAATTAAATTGGGAGACAAAAGAAAGGGGTTGGAGTGGTGCTCACCAACCTATCCTCTTTTTCCATCTCCTCAAATTTACTCCTTTGCTGGAAATCAAAGTGCACCAACAATGGCAAGCAGTAGATTTCGTGTACTACAGGGCCCCCCTCTCGTCCTCCCCACCTTCCCATTTGCCTGTTCATGGGAACGGGGGCTATTAGATCTCACAGTGGCCAGTTTTTTGGCCAGTTTCCGCTGCCAGAGGGCATTTTGCTTCCCTCGGGTCACCTAACAGCTGCCTGTCACGTAAACAGGAGCTTTTCTCATCTTCTCTCTTACCTGTGTTTTTTTTGTTGTTGCTTGTTGCCCTCCATGTTTCATCGCTATTCATGAACATAAATCTGGGGGCAGGTAATATCGAACGAGGGAGCCACCTCCGGCAACCCACTATTAATATATACAGGTGTCTGGGATATGCTCTTTTTTTTCCTCATCAGCCTTGTTCTCAGGTTGTTGCAAGCCGCAATTACATCAGGGGTCAAAGACGTCATTCTGCCAGAGTAGGGAAATTGAAAATCGCTGGATATTGCAACTGACCTACGCACCAGAGCTCTATGGAAGAGCGTGCCAGTCTTCAAAAGGGTCAACAATGAGAAAGACAAAGGTCGGGTACCATGCGAAAGCCCATTTAGAAGAAGTAATTGTTGTTGAGTTAATGTGGCGAATCACCTGTTTGCTTAAACACGGTGTCAACAGCTTGTTTGGCCTTGGGGGCATACATGTTGACCGCACCGTCCATTCACAATTTGTCTCTTAATTCATGGTTTGTGCATCTTGAGAACTGATGGAACAACCCCTTCATAGACCTTGCTTCCTCCGCCTATATATATATATATATATATAATGTCTTGACAATGTTGCCATTAAAGTTGTAGCTCTTTTCCCATTTCCGAGAATGATATAAGAAAATATAAGAATTCGTTCTGCACCTATAGTAATACACCACGCTGGATTAAATCTCCTATATCAAACCAGGTGACGTTATTGTCTATTTAGACTTCTTGGTGGCCATGCTCCAGCAAATGTACAGTTCTCATCGTTCTCTTATTTGTGTAAATTGCATCTAGAATTGGCAACTTCACCGGTTGTGAATGGCATCAGAGCCCCAAAGAAGAACTAGAAAGGCGATGTCATTTGTATGTAACGCTGGTTATGTGATCGTTTAGTTTGTAGTCTGTAATAATAAAAGCAAACACTTTTGTAAAATTGAGCTAGCAACAGTTATTCTGCTGAACACTTTGGAAAACGGCAAAGGCATTTTTACTTTTTTATATCTTAAACACCAAATTTAAGATTTTATTTAGCTTTAATCGCGTGTCTTAAAATCACCTATTGTGTTTATTTCAGTGTTTGCTTGCCTAACTACAGGTGATAAACTGTTGGTTTAACAACTTCCTATGACATCCCTCCCAACAACGCGTTCATACACCGAGACTCAACCTCGAAAACTGGAAATACAATTTCAGTCCCAGTTTTCAAGTTTTTCAATGTGCCACATGAACTCAAATGGATTTTGGAGGCAGGGATTGGCACAAAAAAAAATTGCCGCAAATGCGATTAACAAGTGGTTCCACATTAGAATCTCAACAAATTGCTAGTTTGCAGCCATTCAGGGTGTAAACTGTATCATTTTTAACTTGTCTTGCTAATCCTTGTTTTCCGGACCGATTGTCCGCCGAAAAAGAAAATGGCCAAACGAGGCGAAAGGAACCATGCTTGGTTGGGATGAGCAACCACCAGCAAAAACGATGGTTTATCCCTGAAAAGGTACCAACATAATAAAGGTATTGATGGTGTGCACTCAGCGCTCATTTTTAGACGAGCAAAGTGTTCACAGAAGCGGAACTGCATGGACCCTGGGCGCTCTACCATGCTCAATTGTTGGCACACAAATTTGCAACTCAGGCTGCAACTTTGATTATTATGTGGGGGTTATTGTTAACCATCATCATCTTCATTGTAGGCCGGGACAAATTTAACCCTTCGGAAATCTGCATGGCCGGGAGGTTTCTAATACAACGCGGTCGCATTAGCACTTCTCTTCCACCACAATACACATGCGCCATATTGCACGCATGACTGCCATCTGACCATGAGAGGAGAAAATTTTAAATAAGCTATAGTGGCATACATCCACTTTCAGATTTTAAGTTGCGAAACTGGCATGTATCTGTACAATGGACAGCTAATTTTTGTTTTTTTCTGGAAATACACTGACAGCCATTTTGGATTGCCATGGTGTTACATATAATAGCATTTTTGACATTGTTGGCTTTTGGTTACTGTTACTGATATACTGCAATGAATAAATTGTGCAGATATGTTTTTTTAGTTGATTTTGGCATTTTGAAATTTAATGTAGTAGATGTCCACTATTCTATAGATTGACTATACATATGTGAGGTTGGAAATAGTCAGAATGTAATTTGAAATGTTATTGTTATTGGAAATATTGGGAATGGGGAAATGTAAAATTTGAGAAATATTTGTAACCTATATATCATCAACGGTTTGTTTTATATCTTCAGAGGGATGCTCACAGATTTATGGCAAATGTTAGGTATTTTTCGTAAACATTTCTGTTCCTTTCGATCAGTATTATCCCATTGTGTATACCTACATCATTAACTTCATGCTTCATGCTGTATCAGTAATAAAATATTTAGGGGAAAAGTTTTTCTTTGGACATCAAAGGACATCAATGATTTCATATGCTATGTAAGACCTCAACGTGATTTCTGCTTAAGTTCTAGCAAAGTATTTTTGCCAAGGCTACATATAATGGAGCTGTCCAAGGTATGAAGTTAAACATGAGCATGCACTAAAACAATGTCAGGCTACCATTAAGCCAACTTGATTAGGAAACATTTCAGCTGTCACCACGACATTTATTGCACATGTTGAGTTCGTTGTTTCGGTGGCAGCTGAAATGTTTCTCCGATTAAGCCTAGCCAGATTGCCCTAAAAATTAGCCTGGATTTTATTTATGGGCGGTGTCTGCCACCTTATAAACTAAAAAGAATTAAGCGAGGTAAAAAAAATGCATTTATAGCATGATTTTCTTCACGATTTTTACCTCTGATCCCAACATCAATTTTCAAGCAAATTGTTCCGTAGCATTATTGAGCCCTGGATCAAACCATCATAACTCCCGAGATAATTTTCAAACAACAGCTTCGAGTTTTATTTTCGCTGAGGCCTTTAACCTGACGGCCCATTAACCTCCCTCCTCCCCTCACTAATGAGCGCATCAGTTATAGGGTGCTGTGGTGAAAATTTTTACTACAAGAAAGCATTAAAACAAAAGGTGGAGACAAATCTCCAAGCCAGTTTTAGCATCGAGGAATTTTCAAAAAGATTTTATCGTGAGGTGTTTTTAATAAATTCTCGTGGTCATATTTACCCGTTCATTTTGTTGAGGGTTGTTGTACTGAAGATCCTAGTTTGGATTACGTGACTGCCACCCACATTGGAAACTCAAATTGCAATTCATATCAAATAACAAGTTACATTGTCCTTTCAAAACTCGCTTAATATATTTTTCAGTGAATTTTTTTAATATTCTTAGAAACAAATGTTTTGATCTAATGAACAATTTTTGTACTTTTGCTTCTGTATGTTGATGATGGCGGTCAAATTTACTCGTATACCGCATCAGTTATGATCTCATCTTTCTATTTTGTCATGGTGGGTAGTCTTATGAAAACAATTTCAAGATGATTCTATATATATAGGTCAACATTTTAATGCGCCTCTTTATAAAAATGGAAATTGTGTCAGCCGTTTGAAAATTGAGATGCTTACGGTATAAGATGGCAACGCCGCATGAGCGGTTAACTTTAATCGGCAACCCAGCCTGTAACCATTCACGGTGTTTGAGCGAAATTTATGCATACAATTACTGCAATAAAGCTGACATTATTTTGAGGTCGCATGCAACACATGCACCATTAATAAATATGATAAAGTGGATCTGCATTCCAAACAGGCGAACTTAATCCTAGCAAATGCAATTAGTAGCTGGCTCAATAAAGCTTTCCTGAATATTAAAATTAAGGCAGGGATTATCTAGTCACCTTGCGACCCTCAAATCGGGTCACGACCTCATCGATGCATATCCACTAGGTACCTGCATTGTGCACTAGCTACTGCAGTCTATCATTGCTTTTATCCTTACCTCTTTTTCATAATTGACGAGGAAACCGTAATGCACGTAAAATTAAAAGGCACCAAAGCGATTTTAATGCAAAAAAAAAAGTACATAAAGGATTAGAGAACCTGTTATAAAGACAAAATGTTGCGCGTTGTCAGGGAATAAAAGGCTTATTGTCTTTAATCAATGCTGATTTCTAAGCGAAATAGCGCTGATGTAATTGAAAGCTAACATGGACATATTAGCACTTTAAATCTAAGTGCAAAGTATAGCCGGAATGACTGGCTATGAGGACATTTTAAAATACATTGATTAACATTTGCAAGTTAATGTCATTACTAGCAGGTTTGTTCTTCCATTGTGGTATCTTTATTTGAATATATTTTCAAAACAAAAACCTTAAATCTAGTGACTATCTCTAGTGCAAATGAGGCTCTCTAGTTAATCAGACTTTTTATAGTATAACAAAGATTAGTAAGATTGGTTTACTCATCTATCCAGAGGTAGTGTCCACCATAAGATTCATTCAGACTACTTTTTTTATAAACAGAGCAAAGTTAGTGCCACAAAATATAATAAACGAAAACTGACAACTGTCTTTAGAACAGAGAGGAAGACAGTTGAGGATAGTTTAGTCTTCTTAATTGTTAGACAGTCAATTGTCAGTGTGCAAGCACAAATCTGACAAATACATAGCTGCTGAGCTAGCCATGGACATAAAGCTGGGTCTACACTGAAGGCAACACGCAAACATACAAACACTCACAGACAGACCTGAAACAACGAATACATGAACATATTGCCGAATGCTGAGGTGCAACATTTTCCCCTTTGATCCGGACCAAAACCATGGTGCTGGCAACAAAAAAAGTCATACGTTTGCTCAAACATCACGATAGGCAAACTTTTATTCATTATTTGTTCCAGCAAACCATGTTGCCTTCAATGGAAACCCGGCTTCAGGCAGAATTTCTTTGGAACACACATACTCTGCCATCTAGCGTAAAGATATGAAAAGATGAGGCAAGGTTTCCCTTTAACTTATTTGAATAGAAATACTGTGACTTATTCATGTAGCTGGGAAAAAAGACAACATTTACGAAATGATAATATTGTAAACCAAGACGTCTAATCTGCCTGAAGGTTCAAGTTCGCAGTAAACATGGAATACAAAAGATTTAAAACTACGAGGAATACCATCGACTACCGTTTCGGCAAAGATCAATCTGAGCAACCCTGATTTCATAGCCATAACAAGATCAAAAATTGCACTTGTTGGGTAGCAAGATTCATTAATTATTAACAAAGCAGTTTGAAGAACTGCTTAACCACGAATGCTTCTAATTACTTAAAGCACTCTACAGAACAATTCAACGGCAGCAATAACAAAGGTGGAAAAAAATGCAAGTTTTTTTTTCTTCTTTTATCCCTACGTTTCTCACGAATATTCTTAATACACTAACGTGTTTTATGTAATAATCATAATGCAGGCTGGCTATGAAATGGTAAATGAAGATGAATTATAGAGGCAAAGTTTCCCGCGTTCGGCAACCGCAGAAATCGAAAATGCTATGAAAGAGCATCTCACGAATTATGCGGTTTTTCCCATGTTGCTTGGTTCCCAGCGAAATATGCAACCCAAATAACAAAAGACAGGCACTAAATTTACTTACAAGCAAACAACGTGCAAAACGCGAGTCATACACGCTCTCGATATACAGGGAAAAAATCACTGAAAACAAATTGTAGTTCATTAATCAAAATGAAAACACAATTAAGGACCTTTAAGATTTTTCCATGTTACAAATCGATATGGTCTCTCTCTCTTTTGTTGCCACTAAAACAGTTCCAAGCAGCATGCTGCATGCATGCACCGACTCCTGTTTAACGGATTTGGCACAAACAACAGATTAATCTGGATATTTATTATTGTGTATCCAATAAATTCTGCGATAAAAAGAAATGCGATTGTTTTAAAACAATGTTGCGCGGAGGTTGCTCTGAAGAGATAACTCGAAATTTATGCATGAATTGACGAATTATAAGCCTCGAAAGTGCCTACAAGATGCAAATATTGCGTGGAAACACAGCGTCGGTATTAAGATATTGTTAGTTGCTTCAACAATGGGCTAGATGTAAGCAGTTTCTGAGTTATTTGAAAGGAAATTAAAAAGGAGACTTAAGACCCAACGCCCCATTGCAACCGAATTTTTTTTTTCTTGGATAATAATAATAATGTATATACATTTTTATATAATTATAGTGTTTCAGTTAATTATACTTGGCTTAATATGAAGATAAATTATGCGCAGGCAAAAAGATGGCGGCTTCTGAAGCACAACAAATCGCGTGCAACACAAGCTAAAGCCGAACTTTGTTACCAAACCAAACCTGTTTAAGTATAATCAATTGCTTAGGCCTGAGAAACGGATTGGCCATGATATTCACAGAATTAGGCACCTTCAAAAATTGCCCCTGTCCACATTGTGTCCATTTTAGCCCAGACCCCCCTCCCCATGGACGTTCTTCATTTTTTTTTTTGCTTAAAGTAAGGTGTCCAGAAAATCCTTTAAATTTACAAGCAACCCGCCTCGCTACCAATTCCACGATATTTTCCCCAGAATTTTCTGATTAACTAAAATTCCCTGACCTCGAAGATAATCAGTGTTCAACACAAAGTTAGGCATAATTCCTGACTTTCCCGAGGTTTTCAAAATGCAAGTACATTTGGGACTGGGGACGCATTTCTCCTGTTGTCCATTTCCCCTTTCACCAAACTTTAAAACTCAATTTAACAGAAAATACAAACCTGAAAAATACCATCATTAGTGGACGTCCATAATGGCTTTCCCTCTCCACCCTCCCCCCTGACCACACGGTGTCCACATGCTCCCTAACATCTCTTGAGGACGTCTTGTTTGAATGGTCCCTTAATTTATTAGTTCGAGAAGAAAGGATGAAGGTTTTCTCACCAAAACCATGAATCTCATATTGACAATGGAATTCCAGAACCATATAATGACGCATTTTGTTGTCCAGGATATACCTAATAGGAATATCTTAGGTATAGTAGGGCAGCCCTACGACATTTCCACCAACTGCTGCACTTCTACGAGTGTAAATTTCAAAAAAGCCAGCTCAAGATTTCCAATATCAAAATGGGGTCAAATTGGTGCTTTGCAAGCTGACCAAGATTTAACAGCAATTGACTTTCTGCTTTAATGCAGATTTTAGCCTCACCCGGTATTGATTTCTATTGAAAGCGTCTCATCTGGTTGAAGAACTGTGCAATTGTGTCCTTATTATTGCATTCGTAGCAATGTCAGTAACACCGAGCTGTTAATGCCCGTCTTCAGCGTTGTATCTTGCCTATAGCGGATCAAATAATGCAAATGCGTGCATCCGAGACATTAAAATTCTCACGCAAAGAAATTAAGAAACAAAAAAAGCGAATTGCATTAAAGTCTGAAATTCCCAGTTTAGGCATCTATTTTAACGTCTGCGAGCTTATTACTTCAATTTCAGAGGGTGCACTTATGAGTGTGTTTTGAGGCCGTTAGCTCCTATAAGAGTCGCGAAAAGGCCCATTTACATATATGGGAAATGCTCGTTTAAAGGCACGCAGCACTTTATGCATCTTGTATTCAAAGCCATAAAAGCTATAGCGTTTTCAAAGAAATAAATAATTTGCCTCAAGTTAGTCGGAAATTACGCTTTAATTTTTTTTTCTTCTTCCTCCTTTATGCTAAGCAATGGAAAAATAAAAGAAATGTTTGCTTTTAATGTCAAAGCAGAAACTCCGCATTGATCCGAAGGATTTAAAACCTACAATCGGTCACAATGTACGCATTTATCCATTAAGACTGTGGCTGTTGCTAAGACTGCGGTAATCATCATCATCTTCATCTTCATCATCATCATCATCATTTCGGTTATAATTCCTTGAAAACTGGCGATGTGGAGGGAGGGCAACAGACAAATTAGCACTCAATTATTCGAGACATTGTAGAATTTCAATTACAAAAACCAGTCAAATTCTTTTGTTTATGAATCCAATTTAGTATGCAGCAGGAACTAAGATTATTAGGTGATGCACAGAGATGCTGAAGCATGACCAGTGATTGTGCATCACCGATTTGCAGAATAGAAATAGCATATGTTTGTTACCCAGTCTCGGTGGACACTTTTAATTGCTGGGGGAAATTAACATTAAACTGGAAAGTGGTTGCGGGGGTGGCAAGATTGGAATCTGGCTTGTTTTTATCTAATTAAATGTTATGCGTTTATTTGCCAGTTGCGGCTATTTATCTGATGAGAGGAGTCCCCGAAGATTTATTTTTCAATAAACCGTCACTTATGAACAGCAAACGTTGATAGTCTTGGGAAAACAATAGTCCACTGTTTTTGGTTTTGGAACATCATTTTTGGTGAATCATGGGCAATGTTTACAAGTTCATGTTTACATATATACTGGCATGAAACCTACCAGCAAGAATATAGACAAAAAAGACGGTTTTCAACGCCAAACTTAATCAAGACTGACAATCTTTAACTAGCCATCTGAGTAAAACAGCGTAACAACACTGTTGTTTTTCAGAACTTTTTTGTATTGTGAAGGTCTTGAATGGGTTATTGGACGGATGCCATCTTTTTCTCTGGTAGTGGCAATGAAAGATGCGAGGAAGATGCAATCCAAAGGGTTTTATAATAATCTTAAGAAAGTGGCAGTTTTGTTGAACAGAAGATTAGATAATGCATATCATTGACATTCAGTTTTTGAAATTATAAAGAAAGCTTTTGAGTTGGAGTTTCCTTGTGTTTTTCCAACATCTGAGTGGATCTTTTGCTCGCAATTTTTACGTCGTATATGCTTTATCCAATT
This sequence comes from Julus scanicus, assembly GCA_034698625.1. Taxonomy (NCBI): domain Eukaryota; kingdom Metazoa; phylum Arthropoda; class Diplopoda; order Julida; family Julidae; genus Julus; species Julus scanicus. The sequence goes on along the minus strand of JAQGBW010000336.1, from coordinate 31,671 downwards.
ATGAAATATGTTGGATGAGTGCCGCCATAATAGTTTCGCGTTTAATTAATATCCGTACTTTTAATGCACACAACTGTAATGCGGATTAATCAGCTATCTACACATGTATGTGTGACATGATATTAACTGTGGCATCAAGATCGTCACTTCCTATTTTACGACCCAAATAGCTGTCATTAACGACATGACATGTCGTGGATTTGGTCTAAATTCCGTGTTTTAATTAACGTTATGCATACATTTAATCGCTAGTTAAACACAGATTACCAGGCGATTCGTGGAACACCATTAAACTTAGGACAACCATAAAAGGCCAAAGTTGAGAACGGTCGTAAGTGTTAAGTGTTTCTGGATTATGTACTAAACAACATTGATATCCTAAAATATTATCATAGGCTGGTACTAAAATTACGATTATTTTTAGTGAGAATATAGAAGAGGCAATTATTGAAGTGAATTTGACTTTCGCTAAAAAACCTTCAGCACGCACATTCAAACTTAAACTCTATTATACTAACCATTTAAGGAAAAGATTGCAAACATTTCTAAAATATGAACAACAAGGGAGTCAAGTATAGATAAAGTTCGAGAAAAAAAATCATCCACTCTTATTTGTTGAGGTTTATCAGAAGTGTAAAATGAGCAATCGTCTTTTATCCAATTGAAGAAACAAAAAAATAAATAAAAAAGCAAATGTAACGTTTGAATATTTGATAAAGAAGCTCCCATACGTATAGACTTAATAATAGAAGTGAAATCGCCTAAAGATAATGCCATTGCTGAGCAATTTATTTCTCTCTTCATATCCTCACTTTTCTTTTGGATTGCTAGTACAACAACACCTGCTTTTTAAAAAAAAAAAAAAAAAAAAAAATATGTGACTTTTTCAACATATGTGAGAGGCCAGGTACATAGGAACTATAAGGGAGTGATGAACAGGTTGATAAAAAGCATCGTGAGGAGGGATGAGACGTGGAATCGAAAGAAAATATAAAAAATGAATAAAAAAAACTTTAGGAAGCTTCCATTTGCCAAGAGATATGAAGTCAGGTTGACTGACAGGAGTTTACAGTTGAATGTGAGAAACTGTCTCGTAATGCTAAGGTTGGAATTAAATACAAGAGGAAGCTGTCCATAAAGGTGGGAATCATTCAAGAAAGTCTTTTTAAACTTTGGAGTACAAAATCTTCATAGTCTTAAGAAGCAAAACCTGACAAAAGTACCACTTATGAATAGTACATATCAACTGTGGGAATCATAGCACGAGTTAATAAGTCAAGCAAATAAACATGAGAAAATGAATCATCGTGAAATACTTTTTTTCTCACTATAGTATCACATGATAAAAAAACAAAAACATAAGCAAAAAGTGCAGATTTACAATGTTGTTGATATATCAGATTAAATACTCCATTCCCTCAATGCATGATTACTATTTGCTATAGAAAATTAGCTTAATCTTCTAACTTGATGGGTGTTATTACAAACTTTCCTTAAAATCTATAACACTGTAATAAATAGTGATAGTGAACTCCACAGATGCAGTACTGCACAGTACAAACTTCACATGAATGACCGTACTTCTTAAACACGTATGTGGCCAATTTTCAGTTCTCCGGCTTAAAATTCAGTGCCAATGCAGCTATAACTACACTAGTAGAGTTTATGGCTATATTATGCAATTTTATACAAGATGAATGAAATCATCTGACGCCCAGTAATAGCATTACATCGAACGACACTGTGTTATGAGTTTCAAGCTCATCAGCAAAACTTGGTCCATCCACGTACTGATTCAAGTTCCTTATACAATAGAAAGTAAAAATGATAAATCGAAATTGGAGATGTCTTGACTTAGTAATAGCCAGTTTTTCTCGCAATTCCACTATAAACCTAATTGAATTTCAAAGAATTATTTCTTCTTCTTTTGTGGGAAAAATGCAATTAAAGTGCCGTCTACAAAGACTTATCCAGAGATACTCTACAGGGAAAAAACTCACTGAAAATGTATTAAAACTTCAAAAGTAGATGATATTCCTTGGTAAACCCGGTAGTGATTTTTCAACAAATTGCAAGGAAAGCAACTGGACTGGAGAAAAAACAGGTCAAGTGATGTTCTGACCTCGGATAAACCTCTACAAAAGAGCATTGAGTCGCTATACTCTTAATGTTTTTATTTCCTATGTTATACAGAACAACTTGCATATATGGCGCGATGAATCTACGAAAATAATTTGTTTAGATTTTTTAAGGTTTTCAACTTGGTTCTTTCTGCCTTTCAAATGTTGTTGTATGAGATTTTTTTCTTGCATTATTATATGATATTTAGGAACTTTGAATATCTCACGATATAGCAATGAAATCCTATAAATCCTTTAAAGGAAAACCACAAAAATGTTTATTCTCTCAGAGAAAGTGGATGCTCATGCAAGCTGTGTAATTTTTGTGTTGACTACTTAGGACTAGTTTTTGACAATGTTGTCAAAGATTTTCTCTTTTAGCCTTTTGGGATACTTTTAGAAGTGCGTGAGATTATTGACACTAACTTTCAGATTTTTTTGAATGAGTTTCTGAGACCAGGCTAAGATGAAAACTAACCAAATTGCAGAATTATAGGTAATTTTTAAGAAAGAAAAAAAGCTTTATCAGATCACTGTCATGTCTTTAGCAAAACGGATTACCTGAACAAGATTTTCTGTACACGTTGATGGGCATTTGGAAATTACTCAACGCTTTGCTTCCATTTCATGACAGAGAAGCTTAATCAGAGCTAAACAGGCTTTGGATAAAGGCCATAGGGCGAATAAAGGGTTGAGACAGAGCAATTCGCATTATTGGGTAGCATTTGTTATGATTTTCTAATAACATAACCCCAGAATATAGTGGATAAAGTTGAACGATTGGCTTAATTATACATAATGTATTTAATGCTCTCAGGGCCTATTATGTCAAAACAAGAGAAATCTGAAAACAGGATTCGTCAAACTCAATGGAGCAATTTTAAATAATTAGTGGCTTGCAACTTCTTCGCAAAAAAATCTCCATGTTAAATCAAAGATACATAAATGCTGAATTTTAATCACCGGCCAACATTGTATACACAAGAAGGCCACCAAAGATCTTTGGGGATAAGCATAAATGTCGTCCTTGAAAAAAGGGGCTAAATTAACAAATTCTGGTATTTTTAACCACATGTATAGATTAAAGATTTTCTGAAACCTCTAGCAAGCAATTTGAATAACTTCATTTGCGTTTTTTATATGTGACGTGGTTTATGCAGGATTCCAATTGTTGATGGCAGGCAGCCCTTATCGGGAAAATTAATCGATTTTTTTTCAAATTGTTATTATCATGCGTCTCGTCTCGCTTTATTATCTTAGACACCAACGAGTCAATGTCCAATTACCGCATCAATTTAAATACCGTTTATCGATTTTGTGAAATCTGGGTGCCCTAACTCGATCTCCGACGACGATCTAACATCGGTTCGAGAATTAGAACTATAACACTTAAGCCTAATTAAATCAATAAAAAGCGAATAGATTTATAAGTAATGAACCGAAATCCCAAAATGGCCAGTAATCAAGACCTGTCCAAATGCAAATCGCTTGGCAAACCACTGCCAAGAACAGAAAATACCCATTTTAGGCAATCAGGAAAACCTGGCTGTATATACACTGTGACACTGAAATCTGTTAGCGAATAATTGTTTTACTCAATAAAGTAATCTGTTCTTCTTTGCTGAAAATCGATGAATCTCGTACAGTACAGAACGTGTTTGCAGTAGACGTCCCGTGTTGCCTAATTTTCAAGGCTAATAAACCGCAGTGTAGACAAAGCAGTATATTCAGTAACAAAAATAATGGAAATTTTATGGTTGGTTGTACAAAAACGAAACTAATTAAGTTGCTGATCAAACAGCTTTATACCTGTACTACGAGGGTCAATGAACGGAAAGTTTACAAACAGACCTCTTCATAGGCTTAATTTTCAATCGAAATCTCCATATAACAGAACAAATCAGCTATATATCGAACTGATTTTATATCCATTAATAGAAATTTGAACAATGAAAAAGTAGATTTCAGGATAGGAAAAATCAATAGTCAAATACTTAAGTTTTTAAGCCCATTGTCTTCAATGGATCTATAATTGATATTTTCATTTAAAATGGAGTATATAAGTATAGTCAGCAACAAAGCTAGTAACCATTTTGGGTAAAACGGTGAAGTTGAATATTTGTTGTGTCAACAAAAACAATATACAATGTTGTTTAATCAGATGTTTACTCGAAGCAACAATAATAGTTTGTTCAATTTTGAGTAAATATTGTGGTAAGACATTTTGTTTGAGATGAAGAAAGGGTATAATATATTGTCCATTGCGAGCTAGGGTCACTGCACTTGATTTCCTGCAGTCAAGACCAACTATTACCAAGTCGAAACACACTTGTGGGGGTCAAATGTCAAAGCCGATGCTGATGTCGAATTGCGTTTTGAGAAATCAAAATGATGGTGAGGTGAAAATGAACGGAAATGTGCGAGGTGAAAGTTGGCGCCTATGTTACCTTAGCGATACCATTCATCATGTAAGATGTCCATTCACTTCTTACGATTAGCAATGGTGGTACCTTCTGATGGAGATTAAAAAACAAGGTCAAAGGGGGTTTTCGGGGGGGTTGGTTTTATGGGGGTCCCTTTAGATTAGGGTGCCAGAGGCGATTCTCACGTAGCAATCGAGCCATGACAGTTCAATAGTAGGCCTAGAGATGAAAGTGCTGTTTTTTTAATGGCGCACTGTTCGTCTTTTGTTTAGTTTTACTATTGTATTTGGCCACGCGGGCTAGATACACGTCATTTTGCACCATTCACAAAACTCCACGTTCCGTCTCACTGGATTTGGGTATATGGGACTGACCGTGCAGAACCAACTCTGATTTTTTTTTTAGATTTTTTAAATGTATTTTATGAGCTGATTCGCCCCTTTATCTGGTAATGTACGATGGCGATGTTAGTTTTTTTTTTGGTTGTAATTTTCTTTTTGATTTTATTCAGTCGTGAAACGTATGTTTCTGGTGAGCACAGAGAGGTGTAAATGTGAACATTCAGCAGATTTTGAAACCCTCTACTCAAAAAATCCCATTGTTTACCTTGTAATCAGCAAGGACAATGGACGTTCTTGTAGAACACATGTTCTGGTCAATGGGTCGTATGAGCAAAAAATTGGAAACACTTTTTAATGTGGTGTAGACGTAAAAATATATGAACCTAGTAATTTAAGAAGCAATTGGGCACTCAGTATGCACTTCAGAAATAATCACATGTGTTTCTGTACAAACTGATGACCTTAACAATAATATCAATGAACAAAATAGAAGTGGTGACGTTAAATACTTTTTGGATCAAATTTTATAAGTAAAGCATGAAGAGATGCTGATGCATCCACCATGCTATTCCATACTGGTAAATTTGGATTATCACTGAGAGATTAACTGGTCTAGATGCAAATAATTATATACAAGGCTTATGGCCAGCGATTAATTTAATTCCAAGTTTGGGGCAATGTACTCAAAATTTATCCCGTGCAATAATTTTCCTGAAAAACAATGGTTTTTCAAACCATTAAACTCGACGTTGCTTTGTCATGCGAACACCTCCTGTCATCGTATTTAAGAACCATTCCTGCTGTCAGTTCTTATTGGGTATTGCTTTCAAGTTTATAGATTTAAGTCTATAGATTTATTAGAACATTATCACAGGCACTTTATATAAGGTTAAATAAGGCATTTCGCTTTGGTGTGTCCTTTGCAGGGCATTTAAATTATGAAAGACAAGTTGCAGTTGTTAAGCAAACGGTTATTGGGGTTTTTAACTTTATCGTGCCACAATAAGACTGAATGAAAAGGCGATACGTGCATGTCTATATGTCTCGGTAAAACACGTCGGGGAAAGTGTGTCTCAAACCGGGCAAATGTTTAACTATCAAAGTTATAGCTGGACATAAAAAAGGTTAAGTACACGGAAGAGCTTAAACTGGACAAGAGCTAGGATGGAGTTTATGCTTCCGGGCATTAAAACCACACTTTTCTATATAAGATCTAACACGAAACTAAGGGAGAAAAAAACCGAAAGCCAACAACCATTGACATTCAGTGCCTCCATAGAGCGAACAATAAATAAAACAAAGCTGCTTAGATTATTAACGAAAAAGTGTATACGAGCAAAATAAAGATCCGGCAATATTTCCCAACATTTTTCCGATATAGCCTTTATATAGCTGCATGGTCTCCAGCGTCCATTTGTTTTGCCACAACTGTGAAGACAGCGAATCTTACAATCAACAAATTCTCAATGTCGACAACGAATGATAATCAATATTAATACGAATAGGGCAAAACACACCATGTGTTCACCTGCATGCAAGCAACATGAAATGAAATGTTGCTAAATGTATTTGCACAAGCTTCTGGATTGAAGCAAATCAATTTATAACCATCAATTTTGCGGCCATTAAATATATCAACTTTTACAGGATGGCCACAAAAAAAGGGAGAACCTTTTTCATAAATTCGTAACTTTTTTTGGTTTTTAATCAAAGTAAATCCAATTTTGCACAAATATAGGCAGCAAACGTACGAACAAAACAGCTGTTTCTATTTGTAATCAAAGTGTCCTCCATCACCAGCAACACATGCCTGGAGGTGCTTGCACCGTCGGGTAATTGTTTGTCCAACACCACTCGAGAAACTGTTCAACTTCTAAAATTTAGAGACTCCAGATACCACATACCCTTTGGCCACCTAATAGCCCAGATTTGAACCCTGTTAATTATTCCATCTGGTGGAATTTGATTCAAAAGGTGTACCGAAAAAAAGAATCTTGATGTCAGAGTTAAGACGCCGAATTCTGGCCGCTTGTGATGAACTTGATGGAGGACACTTTTAGTACAAATTTAAATAGCTGTTTTGTTTGTACATTTGTGCAAAATTGGATTTACTTTGATTAAAAAACAAGTTACAAATTTATGAAAAAATATCCCCTTTTTTTGTGGCCACCCTGTATATCAATTTTAGTGTTAAATTCTGACATTGTAGCCTATATTTTAAATACATAGATTGGAAACACCTTTGCACCAATTCAGAACAAAAACAACTTACAACAAGCTTAGCACATTCTTATAAACTACTGTACTAGCTCACATTTTTATTATAAAGATAACTGGAAAGCTACCTTTACAGACTGTTCAATGTGGTCGTATAAACCAAAACTATGGTTTTTCCAAACCCACAAAACTTAACTTAACCCACGTACATGTAGCTAGTTACACAGATCTTAGTTTAAACTTTGATTACGACATCATCATAAAGATAAGGGGCATTTAAATATTTTATTTCTCGTCAACCCTGCTATGAAAATCTTGTACCAATAACATTGTTATTGGTGTTATTGGAAGACACCAAGCTGATGCTCGAGTTCTGGCAACAATTAATATCGAATAAAAACGAGTTTATGGTTTAATTAACCACCAAAAAAAATTCAGAAATTATAAAAACCAGGTCTAAAACCACTTATGGATGCAAGAATGTCGTCCTTCACCAGCTTCTAAAAGTTGTGTGAAAATGAACTCTTTCCTTCCCAATCTCTATACTGTGTCATGAGTATACCTTCGGATTTCTGCAAGACGACTAGCAGACTAGAAAACCGTGAGAATGTAAGTTTTTCCCATCATAGCTATCTAAGAACTAATAGAGAGGAGTAATATTCCCACATTCAGGATGGCCTTTCACTGTCCGCCCCTGGTGTCCGAACAACTTCCATGGCATCGAGGATATGCAGGAAAGAAACCTTTAATCCAAAATCCAAAAGATTAAAACCAGTATGTAGATTATGTTAGGACATTACTATGCAATGGTAAACAGTGAACACAGGGTCGAATAGAATACATTCAACTTATGTTGATCGTCTATGTTGTGTTATTTTTAAGGCGCATCTCCACCAAGACGTACATACACGTTTTTACAAACATATGCAAAAAAGTTTGCCCTCCGGGTTTGTTTCAGCCGCCATTTTGTAAATATCACAACTGCACAGCTATTAAAGACATTTAAAATTTCTTTATGCAAATTAAAGACAATTTTGATATTTACAAAATGGCGGCTGAAACAAACCCGGAGGGCAAACATTTTTGGATATGTTTGTAAAAACGTGTATGTACGTACAATGGACGTCTTTGTGGAGATGCGCCTATAGCATCTCCCATGCAATTTAGGAACACCATGCAAATTAGCTAATGATTGGGGAAGCAGTCTGGTCACTAGTTAGCAGTCTAAGGTCATGCGAAATAGCCCTGAAAGTTAAGTGGAAAGTATAAATATTATTAGAAAGCTTTGCATGGAAGGATTTTCCCCTTCAACTTTCAGCATGTGGGTACTTTTGTTATCATTGGAAAGAAAATGAAAACACCCAAACCATTTGATTTAAAAATCAATCAATAAAAGATTGCTTTTTCTTTCATTCTTGACCTGTGCCAGATAAGTACAATAACAGTAAGGTGGGCTTGCTTTTCATGCGTTGCACAAAGACGCTTTTTAACAGAAGTTTCGTCTGACAAGAATGAGGTGTGTGTCAAAGCAGATACTAATTTTCATTGAAATAGCACCGACCCCTTCATTGAAATTCAAGAAAATAAACATGTTCCAAGACCCATTTACACAATCTTATTTGTTTGCAATCACTTTCGATTCTGGAATGGAAGCTATTTAAGTTGTTGGGAGTAGTACCAAAGTTATAACCCACCTTCTGACTTTCTGGAAGTCTGATTAACACCTGTTAAAAGGTTGGAGTACAAAAACAGACTTTCCCAACCTTCTTACGTTTGTAAACGCGGTTTGCATCTTAAGTGGATACACTTGTATGAAGAGTGGACAAAAAACCAACAGCGCATACGTGAAAAACCTGTTTAATATTTTTAGCATGCGGTATTTTTTTTGGATTGCTGCATGAGCTTAGATATGTTTTTTTCCCTTTACTTTGCCTATAAACCGTATTCAAGAGGCAAAAAAATCAATTTAATGATAGCAATTCTGGACTAAATAGTCCACCAAATGCAGTGAAAGTTATTGTCGCTCACCCACAGCTACCACCTATTATCCGAACTTTTTTAAGTGGTATTTTTTATTGTTTTTGCTCTTTGAGATTACTTCAAAACGATCTTTTCTTTCAATTACGAACTTTTTTTTCAGATGAGGGGAAAACATTAAGCTATACGTGAAAAGCAAAAGCAACGAGATAAAACAAACTGAACGTCCTGGTGAATTAGTAATGATAGTTGTTGCTTTTTTTCCTCCTGAAAAAACAATCAAAATGGGGGCTTGTTTTTCCGATAAACAAATAGACATGGATGTTGTACAATGCTCTCACACAGAAGTGGAGAAATTGGGGAATTCTGATTGCTGCGAGGTAAAACATTAAAAATGTTGGAAAGTTATAACCAAGACGTTGCTAGATTGACCTTTACAGCGATGGCTTTTGTTGAACATGATGAGCACTACTATCATAAATTCTGAGAATTGCTCTCAGGGTTTATTAAGTAAATTTATACGATGTAGTAATGCAATTAGTTGTTTTGTCAACTGCTTGGCAAATATAGTTATAAAAGTAGAAACAATTACTGCTAGGTAAAACTTCCCTCGCACATGTTTTAACGACGTTATACTGAAAAGTCACATTAGCAGAAAACTACCATAGGACATTGCATATGCCTATAGGTGATTCAAAGGTACTATACTATACCACTAAAACAGCTAAAATTAACCTATTATATTCCCAAGCCACAAACTTGTAATTGGTTACGAAATAGTAACTGATATTGCTACTACTACTTACAAGTATCTGTTGAAATTAGTGACATAAATATTATGATGAGGGTTTCAGTCTTTAATTTTTGTCATCTCTGAATATAAAAAAATGTCATTAGTATTTAAATAAGCTGTCACTATATGAATTTATTATAATGATTTATTACCAGGATATTTTTTTATTGCAATACTTGGTATTCTGGCATGATATAATGATTTTATTCTGTAAGGCATGTTTACCACAATACCTGATATCTCGTATCTGCTTATGTATAAGACGTACGACCTTTAAATTATTCTGTCATTTTCGTGAAAAACAAGAGATTAACGTTAATTAGTTTCCTCCAGGCAGTGTAATAACGTCATGCATGTTAGTTGGTTTTCTAAGGGTAAATATGACTTTACAACTGCTTCCAATTTTTACTGATTTTGACTTACGACTTTGAAAGACTAACAAGAATCTCACGTGCAGCAATTTCTAAACTACTCAAGTTTGTCGACAACATGCAATCCCCGAAGGAAGATGGGAATAAATCATGCCAGATTTTCACCTAGAAAAGAAATCTGGCAAAAATAATTGCAATTACTCATTGCCACACTCGAACTTCTTCTGTCTGGTCCATGTACTATCAACCAGGTATCAAGCTCGGATTGACATCCAGTAGAAAAAACAACAACACTGGGGATGTTTTAATGTATGATAATCGGTTTTTCTGAAGGAGATTGAATAATTTAGTAATTTCCCATTATCGCCATAACTCATTGCAGCTTAGCACGCCATTCTATTCCTATACGAGGATGTGCATTAAGCGTATAAGTGAAATCGTGACTAATACAACAATGTTTACTGCCTTCGTATAATGCGATAAGATTGATAAATCCAATAACTCATAATTCCAGTCAACCAAAACAAGAGCTGGGTCTTCTTAAGCACAGATTCCATGGCATTCTACCTATACATAAATAAAGCTGGCCAGAGAGCATTGCCTTTGCTTTCAAACATGGATAAATGTCCTTCAGGAACCATCGCCAAATATTTTGGTTTCACAGTGCTTTTAACTCAATTCCCCGCATAAGCTTAAGTTGCACGAAGATGAACACGAATCTGTCCTTTGGGTCCATATAATCACGTGCTTACCTTTGCCAGTAATTTCATGTGGCTCAGTGGTCTAATATCCGGATGGCCGATAAACGTGCCTTGCTAAGTAATTCCGTGACCTCTCCAACCTTTAGCTAAAATACATTTCAGCCGTATACGATATCGTGATGGAGACTTTGTGCACAAACGACATAGTTGATGTTTGAAAGCCTTTGATGGTCACAATCTTATATCGCATTTATGAGATCTATATCACTACTGAAAGATAAAATTTTCTGCAGGATGTAATGAGTCTGGTTAAGGGTTTCGTCTCAAATACATTTTCGCAGCAATGGACGCAACTACCGCAGTGCATTTCTTTTATCGTAAAGCAACATATTCTTGCCTATTTACGAAATGGGTTTACGCATGGGCATTCAAGACCTCATTAAAAGGTTTTGTGGCCAAAACCGACGAAGGAAACGGAAAAGCAGAGGTCCCCAAGAACAAATTAATAATCTGTAAGAAAAGACCTTCGAGGGACCAGAAGGTTAAACTACAATTAATGAAATGAAATTACTGTGAAACTTATCCAAGTTGGGGCTGTAATTGCGAGTTTCCAAAGGTAGAAACAAACACTATATCTTTCTCTCATAAAATCTATAGCTACAAAATATCATATAGTATCTCGAAGAAGACATAAAAATGCGTACGATTTTCATGTGCAGTTAAAAATTAAATTTGAATCAATTCAAAGCGTTTTTTTTTGTTCTTTTATTAACAGAAACCTGCAAATGCACGGAATACATTTGCTATGATTAAACCATACGTAATATGCTTTTTTAAAATTTCGAGACGAGTATGATTAAATTAATTCAGGTTTATCCGAGTTTATCATGTTATTTTTCTTAGCTTATCTAACTTTATCATGGGCATTCAAAAGTTAAGAATTTTTATATTTGACAATGTAAGCTAATAACTTACGTAGATTTACCAGAAAAAAACCAATCATGTTTGAAAAATGACAAATATAATTTCATTTTACAACAAAAAAAAATTAAGTCTTACCATTTTGCATAACTTCATCACATTTGTTTGTGAATCATTATTTAATCAGAAGCTTAATTTTTTCGTCATCTATAAGTTATTAAATGAAACAAAAATGGGGCAAAAAAATTCCAGACAGGAAGACCAGACCAATAATAAAACCAACTGAGGTGGAAGCCAGATAATTAATTAGGTTCAGACTTTTACAAGGAAGGTAAAACATAAGTCGTTGTTTTTAAACTCAGACCCCATTTGTAAGTATGTATTTCAATTTTGTACACTTGATGTCAATACTGTATAAGCGGTGTCTTTTTGTCGGCAAAATATACAACCATTTAGAGCACGTTCTAATTAAGAGATTCGTAATAAAAATAATTATATGTTGGGTTTTTTTTTAACAAAAATACGACCAATTCACTCACCGTGTTTGTATTAATTAATGGAGTTGTGCAGGCATGAAACAAACGCTTTTTAATAAGTTTAAAGCTCCTATTGTCAACTTCACAAGCGCAAATAGGCAAAGCTGTAAAACTAGACGTTAGTAATTATGTGAATGCAACCATGTGTAATGAACTGTTGCTATCAAAACCCCATATACGTTCATCATGGGCCAGCATCAGCTTTACGAAACCTTGTTACATTTGGCATATACAGTACATAACCTAGTGTTGTGTAGTCTCATTAGTTGTGCTCAAATTAGAATTTAAATTTGGAATACAAGCTGGGTGCTTCGCTCATTTTGTAGTGTTCAAAACAGGACATTAGCCTTTTATTTACCCTTGCTTTGATATTTGAAAACAAAACTGCATACATCAGTTGTAAGACAATGAAGTTCACAAAAGTCCAAAACAATTAAAACGAGTGTTTGTCCATATATGCTTGGCTTTAAGTTAACGAGTTTACAAAGCAGATTTGTTATATCATTAAAATAGCCACAATAGGATAGGGCACACAAGGGGAATTTTTGGAAGTCAGACAATTTATTGAAGTACAATACGAGTAATGAGTTACTATAGTGCATTGTCAAACCCAACAAATGTGTTTGGTTATATTAAAATAGCCTATAACGTATACACTATAGGAAACACGAAACAGAAACAGGGTTTCACAAATATGTTTGGGATATGTGGGATGCTAACCAGACTTCTGCAACCAAGTTTAAGCAAGCATTTGGCCAAGAAAACGTGTTTTCATGAAACATTTCGGCGATCGCTCAAGAGGTGGTATTCAAAGGAAACACTGTTCATGGTTAAGGCGCTCCTACCAAGGCTTTTATACTCCAGGAGCTTCTTTGCAGACGACGCTTATACTGCGGTGAACACAAAAAAAACGATATTCACCTCGTGGATAGCCTTGACTAGCAAACAGGTTGTGCGTTTCGAAATGCTTTTTTGATGTGGACAGATACATTTGGGCAAACGTCTTTCTAGAAATATGTTAACGAAACCACGTTTCGACAACCTGGTTTGCATAAACTTTATTTCTTTTTCGTGTTTCCTGTAGTGTGTACTAGGTATTAAAGAACGACTTGTTTTGTAGTGATGACCTATAGAGAGAATCTAAATTATACCCACGTACATTAATGAAAAGCAACTGTCATCGTTCAGGATTTGCTGATTGATCATGTCATATCCTGCAAAGATTGCTCTGAAAATTATTGGAATGAGCTTTTCTCGAAAGATCAAAGGATCTTGGAAGGTGCTGCTTGACTGCTGCTGAATTTCACTGTGGTTTTTTAGTAGGGCAATGAACACTTTCTGTTGTCAAGTGCCAGAGATTTTAAGGGATTCATGATATGGTATATAAACGCACGTCTATGGCCAAGAAATCTGGCCTCAACACGATATCATGATTCTAGATTGCAATAAAGTAGAAGCATCCATGCTTAATGCAAGGAAAAATTAAAAGCCCATCCCTGGTGGATATTCGCCTTGGTCTGGTGCACATTACATATTGCATAATTCATCAATCGTTACCTCGATTGGTACATTTTTTGGTTAATATGGAGCACTTTCTGTTGCCGGATGAAAGATCATGCGGTTTCCACCTTATTTTCGCAAAAATCGCCTGCGTGCCATAAATCAATTTGATTGTGCAAAAATGTTTAGCCATATTTCACGCGCCATTTAAGCTAGAAAATGATTTTTTTTAACTCATTCGCCATAAACCGCATCACTGATTTCTTAAATGTTTACGAAATATAAAAAAGAGTAATAAAATATATACACAAGACTTTCAACACATGCACTATATAGCGGAATTTTTGCCGATCGTTTGCTTATCAATTTTTCGCTGGGGAAACTATTCGGCGTTATGTGAAAAAAAAACTGATATTTTTGAGAGGAAGGAGGAGAAATTTCGCGCACGAACTTTAATGATATCCAGCTTAATGATGGTTGCCGGCCCTAAGGTCAAAATGGAGGCGATAAAGTGGAAATCAGATTAAACGAAAAATTGCTACCAGAATGTTGGAAACTATTTTCTCCATCATATCTTCTTAAAAAAAAACCCTCGTTACTTTTTCTGGTCGGTTGGTAAATATGTTACTTCTCAAATTTGCATCGTTAATGACAGAGCTACTGTCGTAAAGTGGTGGGAAATCGACAAAGAAACATCTGTAATTTAATGGAGTATAAATAAAACTAAACAAAAAAATGTTACACTATTTTTTATTATTCCTTGTTTATCTTCATTAAAGAGTTGAGAGAGCCCACCCATGACCAACATTTGTGGAAATGATTCGGTAATGCGGAACTTTACAAACAAAAAAAAATGTTGCAGCAAACATATTTCGTTTATTTCCCAAACTTACGAATATTACATAATATTGTTCATAATTGTTTCCTTGTATGATAACAAGTGCTCTAGTTAATCTCGTAATAATGGTATGAAACTGGTTTTTGCGGCAACCATGCATGCTAACATCACTAATAAAGATTAGATGCAGGTAATCATATCTTCCATTAAGAACACAAACTTTAAGAGTTGCACTTTCTAGCATATTGCAATATGCTGTGTTGCATTAGAAGATTAACCAAAGTTTTCTCATGGTAGTAAACCTTTGGATCAACTACACCGTGAATCATAAAAAAGCAGAACCCAATAAATCACACAACTTCGTGAAAAATGTGTCGATTTAAATAAAATTTGGCACTTACATAGAACAATAGTGTAGAAACAAAAAACTTCTTCCAGACATGCAACAAATCTCGGATTTTTTCGTTTTTCAACAAGACAGTGCTCCCGCTCACCGTGCTCGAGAAACAGTTGAACTGATGTAATGGGAAACGCCACAGTTCATTGAACCCAACCACTGGCCTCCAAACAGTCCGGACATGAATCCAATGGACTACAAAATTTTGGGAGTTCTCCAGGAATAGGTTTACAAATCTAAGATTAATAGTATCGAAGACTTGAAACTACGAATTAAGAAAACTTGGATTGAACTCGACCAGCGTATAATCGATTCGTCAATCAAAGAATGGCGCGTTAAACTCCAAGCTTGTGTAAAGGCCACCGGAGAACATTTTGAGCACATTTTATAATTCATTTTTGTTCCTACACTATTGTTCTTCTATGTAAGTGACAAATTTCATTTAAATCAATGCATTTTTCACGAAGTTATGATTTTTATCTACTTTTTTATGACTCACAGTGTACATTCTTTTTCGATGTACTTCCTTGTTATACATGTCACCAAATATTACGTGGAAAAAAAATGTCAGCATTTCTAAGAAACTTGCGTTTTTTCATCTTCAATACATATCTTGCAAAAAAAAAAAAAAAAATTCTTTCTTTAGAAAAGGACATTTTGAAAATTTTTTATCATTATTTTGATAAGGTGAAACCGACTATGTGGCTGTTAGTCAGGCAAGTCATCAAGGGACAAAATGGTTGCGTGCAACTCAATCTTCTAACTTCCATCTTAATCCTAATTCGTAAAGACTTTCCTTTCCTCCCTTTAGATTTATTGAAAACCGCCATTGAATTGGGTTCTATCTCATCCTGGGATCACTATTAAGCATCCATTGAATCCAAGTACATATCGATATCCCGTGGAAAGTAAACGAACAACACAGGACTACTTCTGTGGTTGCACAGTTAAGCATAGGGAGAAACTAGGAATGTATTTGAATTTCAAATGCCTATTCTCTCAGTCTTCTCCAATTGTATTTGCATATAACAAATTCTTCGAAGCAATTCGAGAAATAAATGCAAGACCTATTGTGTTTTACGACATAGACTGCAGCCTATATGGTGACGATGGTAATGCCAGATAAAACATGCAAAATGATGTCTGAACTCAAAAATGATGACTTTCAATTGATGGCATTTGCTGAAACTGCGCTGCCAAATTCTCCAACACGAGTATTGTATGTGACATTGTCAAAAAATGACTATATTCAATTTGTTTAAAATACCCGTTTTATGCTTCCGTGGTTTAAGAAATATGCTCATATTCCTCCAATGATGGAAAAACAATGAGAGTATAGTGGAAAGTGATGAATTTCCTTAGTGGCAATTTGGCGTGCCTTCAACGCCATCTATCGGGAGTTTTAGGAACCAACGAGGAACGCATGCTAGAATTTTGAAGAATTTTAAATAAAATATTATTGTTAAAAGGGATTGACATTGTTCGACATGCAATTATGATCACATTTAGAAATACCACACAAACTGTTCCTATAATCAAGGAGTTTTTTACCATTATGAAAAGTTGATTTCAATTTGCAATCTAAGATGGTGGACTGATGGCATTTAAAAAATCTACTATTGGACAAATTGATCACTACAAAGATTGTAAACGAATTTGCATTGTTTATTGATCTTACTTGGGTGTCATGTTAAATTTCAAAAATATATTCAGACATGCCGATTCACGAATGCTCTGCAGTCTAGTGCTGCAATGTCCTACTCTACAACAGCACAGCTACTTTTTTATGTGTTTTTTTGCTTCTTATATACTCCTTGTACAAATGGGAATAGAAATTAGAGTAGACATTCTATACGGTACCTTTTTTCTCGAAAACTATCAAAAGAAAAGGAAGAAGAAAAAAAACAATTTGCTAAAGGAATTCGGGTGACACACAGTACCAAGTAGTTTTTGGGGCTAAAGCGAATTTATCAAATTGGGTGATTAAACCTTTGATGGAGTCAAAATGGGGAAGCCGTAGGCAAATTTGATCGATAAAGTGGTGAGAGATAGGACTTCTTGAAAACCCAGAGCTTATATTACAGAGGGCTAAAAACTGCTTTGGGAGAGGGGTTATTTTAATGGGGTTGGAAGTGGAAGAAACAGAGGCACTGGAATGTTAAAAGGAGATATTTTCGAAGACGGCAGCTCCATGCATCACTTGGAAAATTTGTGGTTATGGGTCCCTTGTCTCCTCTCTTCCCTACAACTAAACATATGTGCACACATGGTACCGTAACCTCTGACCCCGGTCGTCTAACCTTACTCTCTCACCGCCCGTTCGATGTCCTCATCTGGATTGTTTTGGGTGAAAACCTCAAAAGGGCATCTCGTCCCATCGCAGTAAATTTGACGAGAACCAGCTAACCGTCAAACAACTTTTATATTTTTTTGTTAAATTTAAAAACAAGACGATAGATGGGGACCCCCAGCAATGGTGCAGGGATTAAGTACTTCCTATTGCTAGTGAAAAATGCAATTAAAAATGATTGAGTTTCGGAATTAATTTTACCATAAATTTATGTGATTAAACCTGGAAATTCATCTGCTATTAGTTAAGACCTCACTTAAAATTCTTGACTGGACGTATCAATTACATTAACATGTAAGAGAGAGCAACATGTTGCTTGTCAAGTTGTTTGCAATCAACATTGCCTTCTAATTTTTCTTCCAATCTTATGGATCATTTATCAAGTTTTCAACAACAATGTCAATGATGAAGAATGGAATCAATGACGTTGATAAGAGTGATATGAATGAAAGTTAGTAAACCTATGTAAAAACATGTTGCATGGAGCATTGCAAGCTATACCTATGCGTATATTTGGATTTTCATCGTACACATTTTCACACTTTCTTATAAAAATGAGTTTGCCATAAAGAACAAATTCCAAAAATTGCATCCATCCATCTTGAAGTTGCCTGACATGCAACACATTTTGGAAGATTGCGTGTTCCCAAATCTTCTTGAAAATCCATTAGAATTAGTACGCGGATGTCATGAAAAACTTATTATATGGAGAACAGTTTCAAGCAGGAGTATTTTATCCAGATAACTCAAACGTCATTTCTGAGAAGAATCCATTGAAGTAATTTATGAAATAATTTCATATTTTCTTAATGTGAATTTAGTCGAGATATAGCCCTTTATAAATAATGAACGAACGTGCAACCTATATTCCAGAATGTAAAAAGAAAATGTCCGCATTCATCAAAATGATAAAAATCGTCTATTTATCTATCTTTGCAATTAGCGTTTAAGGCTTAAAGCCCTCAAACAGGCCGACATGTGCATCATATTGTTGAAGTATTGTCACGCAGCTGATTTAAATTCATTTGGAGAAAAATCTATCAAGTAAAATGGCGTATATACCATGGCAAACGCCATTCGTTCATAACCTCGGTATTGCCATGTGCAATTAGTGAGGTGGCGCACAATATTTCAGTTCAGTTATTAAATATTCCAGATGCAAATGAACTCTGACTTTCATTAGGAAGATTATGCGTTTCCTATGAAGTCGGATATGAATCATCGAATTTCTGCATTTTTGCCTGAATATTTCATCTGCAATGGCTAAAGTGCCAATCTAAGCAAACCTCGTGGAAAGAAGAAAATGTTATTTAAATTTAGTCAGAATAGCCATGAACGACTTTTCAAACTTCATTTGAGTTATTTCGAATAGCAAAATATATCGTTAGACATTTATACATGTATGCACTTTTGTCAAGGATATGTTTAACAACACTTAGATGTACTGCCAAACTAATGACTTATCATATATTAGGGGTACTCAAACAGATCCCAAAAATTTCACACTTGTCTGCAGCTTATCAGTTAATCACGCCCATAGTGCATGTGCTGACTCCATTTTTAAAATGATCCCATCTAATTGGCTGGACCTACTGCAATGGGACTTGCAGAAGTGCTGTAAAAATTAACTGCAATTTGCTCTTGATGTCACAAAGGACACTCAACTTGTGGACATTGGCAGAGCTGCTTTAATTATGGGCCAAATGCAGATAACCAAAGCATGTCCATCATATAATAATGGTGTGCTACAATTTTTTTTACATTAATGTTTAAAATGACGAACTCCAAAAGCCTTTAGTGTATTGCCAACATATCAAATATAGAAATCTCAAAGACTCAACCTTAAGATTGAAAATGCTCTATTCAGTTTACTCAAACATTCTACGCTAGAAGGCGTCATCATCTATTTAATTCATTTCGGGGAAAAAAAGCAAAGTCTTTTTGAATTCTGTGAAACACGTGTATGCTGCTAAATTATTCAGAAAGCTACATGCAGTACAGTGTTAAATTGAACGTGCAATCAAGCTTTCGGATTGAAAACTCGCATGTGTCAAAGCGTTGGCAAGAAGTAATTTTATCACTTGGAAAGAGTTTTTTATAAGAAAATTAATGATTGGAGAATGGAAAAACCAATAAATCAGGATAGAGCTGGCACTATTTTTCGCTTCACTTGAACTTTAAAATACAAGAATGCATTGTACTTGAATTCATTCAGATAGCATAAAATACGTATGTGAGAGTGTGTAGATGTAATGAAATACGCTATATACTATATATATCCTTGAAAATGTCTCAAACTTCATATTCGAGTCAAAAGAAGGATAATTGCTTTTCTGAGGCATTTACTACAAAAAAAACAGTTTTGTCTATCGATATTAACACGTTATCTAATTGCAGATATTGAAACAAAAGCTAAAATTCGAAATAGTAATTTGGAAATGCATTTTCTAAAAACAAATTGACCAACTTTGCATTCAGGTTAAGGTATTTGATGTATTTTATTTACATATACGCTGAAGATTTTGGCATTTTAATATTTAGATAAATAAACATGCTGCATCTAAAAAATGATCAGCAATTTATTGCCTAAGGCAATTGAAATGGCTTTCAAAATGTTGTTCGATAATGAAATATTAAGAACGTATCATGAAAGCATTTCAAAGTTTAATGCCGCATAAATGATGTAAATAACCTAGGATAAATTTGTAATAATATATTGCTACTATGTTGCTATATCTATAAAATGTGTACGTGGAAGTTCTTTAGAAGTAGCCGAAATTAAACTTTAGAAATGGCAATTGCTGTGCATGAAGAAGTTATACATTCTCTCCCCAAGTGTACTCTAAATATACATTTATATTGTGTTTTGATTAACAGTTTCATAAACGAAACCAATTTTACTACAATAGCTCGACATTTCAAGATTGGAATATCGCAATACAAAGTTTACCAAGAAACGTTAATGAGAAACTGGAGCTATGTAATGAAACGTTTTTAGAAATCCCTCCACCTATTACTGTACAAAACGTTGTACTAAAAGTGTCAGAAATACTGTTACAACTTAAGAGAAAGGAAGCTGGTCGTTATGTAAAAAAAAACATGACCAAAACTATTTAACTTCTTGATTCTTCAATTCTTAAACCTTAAAGGTTAGATTCCGCCAAATTAATTGCTTACCTGGCAATTATTTGATGTCTGGTTTCTCATTAGTTCAATTGTTATCGTAAAAATCTTGTGGGAACAGGAAAATGTTTGTCCATTCAGCATTTCAAAAAATGAGTATAAGTATATAGAATGCGTCCTAATTGACAAAATTTTACAGCCCCAATTATAATTTATGGGCGATAAGAAATCCTCCTGGCAAGAACAATTAGCAAAGGAGAAGATTACCTATTCTGAACGGTCTGAAACAGCAATTTAGGACCACTGCATTTCTATAATGATCACTGACTGGTCTACCTATCCTCCTATAACTTTATGTATTATATCATCACCATAGTAATTCATTCAGTATTGGGGAGTAAAGCAGATAAAGATACAAAAAGGTGGCTCCGCAAATCTCTTGATTACCAAAACTGATACATGCAACTAACTACTGATCTACAACAGTTTCATCAAGTAAAAAAAAAGAAATTGTGCCTGCAGATAGTCCAATGACTTTTTCTACCCTTTGCTTGCGTGATCACGTAGTAATTCAGATCACTAGAGTCCCAATGTCTCGAAGGTGTGGCGAAATCATGATTTTCGTGTTGTCCAAACAACCGTTCCAGAAACGTTTCTCGGATACAAATTTCGGGTTATTTTTTCCCTCCGTGGGCAATTTATTTGCTAGATGATCATCATTATTCGCGTCCTTTTTTTCCTGGAGGGCATGTACATCGCAACTTCACCTGAGGTCCCAACCACTGGTGTTGACTGACCGGCTAAATGTGCTTGCAGGCAGCATTTTTAATTATGATTACATCTTGCGCCTCATTCATTCATCTTTCTTGATTTTCCCTCCATCCTGCTATCATGGCTCCCAGTGTTGCTTCTTGACCATTGGCTGCAGCTCTGATGGGTGCGTGCAGTCGTGCTCTTGCACCTTAGCCCGGGCACATTGGCCGCCAATTACCAGACGAAAAACAGCGTGGGAACTCTGGAGAGATGGAGGCAAGGGGCCCTGGCGGACAATTATCCGCCAAGAGTTGTTGGAGCAAAAAAAAGAAAAAAAAGAAAATGAAACCAGGCCTTGGGATGAGTTCTGTGTATACCTCCTCTTCCACGTTGTAAATCTAAACTCTGGTGAATAATACACTATACGCCAAGTACAGGCAGGGGGTGGATGTGGATGAATCTGTCCCCACCATTGGTCCTAACCCAGGTTCTCACTAATTTTATTTTTAACTCCCTTCGCGGAATTCTGCATCCATCCCTGACGCGTTCAAAGACGATTTACATGGGCATAATATCATTTGCATGCATTTCACATGGCTATAACATAAATATCCCCCAGATTTATTTCACATTGTCATTTTTATTCTCTTTTTATCTCACAGGTTTAGGTCAACAGCAGTCCTTCCGAGAAACACCGCTGAATACAACGGTTGTGAGAAATGAAACCACGACTTTGAAATGTGCCATCAACAATAGGGTGGGTGCTGTGCAGTGGACCAAAGACGGATTACCGTTAGGTAAGACTACACTCCAATTTTCACATATACTGAGGATAATTTTCCTAGTTTAAATCGTAAGAGCTAAAGAATATGCAAAGTTTTAATGACTGCATAAAATGTCAAAATATTACTGCTCCATTACTTTTTGCCATTAATGAGTGGCAGCTGTATATTTCACAAAACTATCACATTCCAGCTTGCATTAATAAACGTCGTCTATATATACTTGCATGGGCAATTTTTAAGCAAAGTACTTTACTTATTCGCACATTTGCATGATTTTGTTAGAATAATGCAAGTTACAGTTTGTGCTGGGTCTCAACAAGGTTCATTGACTCGAGCCATCCGCCAAGATTGCAATTCTTAGAAGTATGATCGTAAATCCACCACATTCATCAAGATTTTCTCAGTTCATGAAACAAATGACATCAAATTCGAGAAAACTTGGCTAAATAAAACAAATTATTTGCAACATTACAGGGTTACGAGATAACGAATGTTGGCAAAAGCAACATAGTATACTGGAAATGTTAAATGCAGGCTTTGCAAACAAAAAAAAAAAGCATGCATCTTTAATGTGATAAATGTGATTCGTTTGCTATAATATTCATCAAGGCAGACATGAAAATTCTAGTTTCCAACTATATACGAGTATTGCTTACTCGCTGCATTGAATTTATGATCATGCCTATTGATGTGCCGAAATTTCTGTAACAAGCAGCTTGTTTGGTATTGTGAAGCTCGCTTGTCGGCTCTAGGCATTGAGTGCACCGATTTGGGATCTATAATTCGCCCTACACACCGATGCTGAATGCAAGCATGTTGCCATGCTACAAGTTTATCTATTGGGCCTATTTGGAGAATGAATTGCGGTTGAGCCACGTTCCGTTCATTAATCACTAATCCATATTGTGCCAGCATCCACGCTGGTTGTACGTTCAGAATTTAAATTGATGTTTACCAATGTGAAATAGAGACTGTGGCGTATAAGCTTGAATTCTTCCTGATCTCCATGTCACAAGCCATTGATTCCTCCCCTATATATATATTCGATTACATCCGTTTTGCATATGGAAGGGTCACGGCCTCTCAAAAGGCTTGTGCCTATTGATTTACTGCATCGCCATAGTCTTATCAAGACCATAAAATTGCTCGACATGACATAGGTTACAACTAGAAAAACGTCCGTTAGAGCGACGATGTCTGACCAGGCAACTTATGTCTGAAGCAATCTCGTGACACAGACCATTGACAGGAGGCGGGCAGCTCCCTTTCGGCCATTGGAGGATATAAATCCTCGAACGTCAGACCGTTTAATCTCCTCGTAAATCCTTTTGGAAATAGTATAGAATTAATTACGCAAAGAAAGATAGGACTGGAACGCGAGGAATGCAGAAATGAAGAGAAAAACTTTGCAGTCTTCAAAATGTTTCAATAAAATATGACCAAGTACTGTTTAGAGGATGTGCGATAAGTCCATGTCAGCAATGCCTTTTTTTTTTGTTTAAGCTATAGATTCATATTTCCCTATCGTATTACGATTATTTTTTCGATCGGACTCTAAATGCACGATGCATGTATGCCATAAATCAAAATAAGACAAGTTATGATCCAATGAATGCCAATGACCCGAAGTTAATCCCGCAGCACAGAAAAGGCGCAGTGGCCTGAAGCTGGACAAGGCAACGTGTAAAAAACAGGGCTGTCTAGATGTCAGGAGAACGTGAAAATTATCAGCAAAAGGAGACTACTTGAAGATGTAGGGAAAATATAGATGAAATGAGAGAAAAAAAAATAAGAAACTTATAGCACTCTTTAAGCGAGAATTTTAAAATCAAGGCAGAATTATTCAGCAGAATAGCTTCATATTTTGCTGCTGGTTTTTAGAGAAAAATACGAAAAATTTAATTTTTTCATCACAAAACATGGACGAAAATCCATTGATGACGTCGTTTTGAGACTTAAATCATATAATTAACAACAGAATAGAGTATAGTAATACAAATTTTCCTAATGGAAGCAATGTTGGTTAAAGTAAATTTCTTAAACAGATTCTGCAAATGAACTTGATTCACAGCATCGTAAGTGTGACGACACCACGTGGGTGTCTTTAGTTCCTATAATGTTGGGAATCATGGATGTATAAATTAAACTGCTCTTCTAATATAACTGTTATATTTATTTCCTTTCTGTATTATTTCCACACAAAGCCATAACATGTTACAAAAAAAATGTCAAGGACAAAGAACGCATTATTCGGATTACATTAATTGGGAAAAATTGATTCGGATTACGAATTTTTCGGTTCACGAACATAGTCAAAAAACAGATTAAGTTCGTAAACCAAGGTTCCGCCGAGGTTTAGCCGTGAATTGCCAGGTCGGTGCTGATATTGCAGGCTTAAAAATTGTTTTAATATACAGATGGTTTGCTATAAGCTGTTATAACCGTCCAGAATTATTTGTGGAATCGGTTGTATTTTATTCGTACATCAAATTTAACTTTTCATAATATGTATGTGCAGTCAACTTTTCGAATAAACCGGTAAATTTCAAGTTAACTAATTAAGAGTATACTGTTTAGATGAAATACCCAAAAGCAGCAAATTTGATTATACATATTTGTGAAACATCAGCAAATGAACCAGTAATCCAATTTAGTCGACATTTTACCTCTGAGGTAAGACAACGCGACTTGCAGAAAATCTTTTATAACACATGTTAAAACGACTCCTATGAGAGTTGATTTCACGTACAAGCAATTTCTCCAATATTGCATACTGGGCGCTCTACGGGATGCTACTAAATAAGATCCTGTACATTTGAACAAGGAAATAAGTGCTTTTACAAAAAAAAGTGTTCAAAAATTGTATTGGCACAGGAATCACAGGAAATACAAGAGAATAAAAGACTAACAAAAACTTAAAACACATCATTTTGAAAAGCTTACTATATAATATCTTTAGTTCGCACGCAACATTAATTGCATATTATACAGGACGATATAACCAGGATAGTCGCCATGAGCTAAGTCATTGACTATACTTAGCCTTTACTACATTTATTTCGTTTTCCACAGTTGTTTCCAAGCAAATGCCGTGATAGTTCCTCTAAAAATTGACGTATTCACTTCTATAATAAATTCCTAAAAAAAATACAAAAAAATCTATCTAAATTGCCAGATGGGCCGGGTCCCACAAAGCATATGTACTTACTATATGTATTTCCACATCCTCTTGAATGTGGGGGAAAACACAAGTCTTTGGTTCTTTCACAAAATAAGCATATATTGCATTAAAAAATTACTATTTTTTTTCTCTTTTTTTTTCTTGCTCATCAATGCACGGGGTCCAAAATAGCACTTAGTAATGCATTTTTCATAGGTGCAATTACTAGGTAATGAGGATTTACAGTGAATTTTGAGAAGTATGTAAAACACCGCAGAAAAACTGCACACTCGGTGATAAAAGCAATTCTACTTGGGTCTCAACGTTGAAAATCGATAAAATCTCTCTCTTTTCTCTTCTCTCGCGTCGACTCTCGTTGATTCTAACCTTTGCAATTTTATTAGAGACCCCCATAAAAGTATTTTTCACTTCACTTGCACTACAGCAAGAATATTGGGATTAGCAGTAAGCTGGCCCTAATTTGGGCTCTGGTTACGAGGTCAAACCGCCACTATTTCGGGATTTGTTTTAATATCCGGTGAGTGCGCAAAAAATCCATCTGAAAAAACCACAATCAGTGCTTTTATCTACAAAACAACGAACCAGGTGAATCCGCCAAATTTTACGAGTGTTAACAACGTTTCAAATCGCCCAGATTTCATCTCGCTGGACCGAAGGGACATTTACGAGTCTTTTATTAAAGGAGATCTACTCGAAGTTAATTCGATTTCATTCCCGCAAATAAAACCGATAAGTTGGAAATTGTCGTGCAACGATAGTCAACCGCATCTGAATAAAACCGAACGAAAGTAAAAAGCATTTACTCCGCCTCAAAAGCATTTGGCTCAATTTGAAACGAACAAATGTATGGTTTTACAACAGAGTTTCTAGCAAATGCTAAAAGCTTACAAATGCAATTTGCAATGCCAACAACAATATTGCATGAAACAACTGGGTTTTTTTGTGGCAAATACATAATGTACCTCCTATACTTTCTATGGTTAAAAAATGTTAAACAAGGAAAACTAAATTTAGCAACAGAAGAAAAATACACTGTTTTTTATAGTCTTTTTGAACCTTAGCCTTGTAAAAAGTTTAAGCGCAATTTTTAATGTTGCATCTGTTCCATTTTTAAATTTGTAAAAATTTTCTTAGGCTCCATCTAATTCTAAATGAACAATTTGGTAGATGTAATGGTATCCAATGTTTGAATGTAATTTGCTAAGATAGAACACATTAATGTGTACTTTAACTGTTACTTGACACTCTCGTACCAACATCATTAGTAGCATAAGTAAATGTTTTCAATTTCAACTCTTATTATATTTGAATTCATTATTTGAAGCTTTAAAAACTTTATAATAAGCTGTGTAACAATTTTTAATTACTCAATAAATTCATTTCGTGAATGCTACGTATACCATAATACGTTAACTATCAGTTTAGCAATAAAATATAAAATTATCATCGCATCCATTTTTATGCTTATATCTAAAATACGTATAACTTTCATCTGCATACTGGTTATCGTGGAGGTCAACTTCCTGATATCAATATAATTAAGTATCTATATATATATAATATAAATATTCCCTGAAGCATCTAATATCAAGACCTACAATAAATAAAGAAGCCATTTGAGTAGATTAGATTACATGCATTATTAAATTTCATAAAAGATATCAGGTTCCCAGCAAATAGTCTTGTAAATAGCAAATGATATTCCGACCAATTATAGCAACTTTCGTATATAGTGCTTGTATGCATTCTCAAGTCCATTAACTCAAATCGGCATTTAGCAAAACCTCTTCTACAGATTTCTTGACTTCAACGAATCATTCTCTGAGGAAACAATGTTAGGAGCATTTTCTACATTATTCCTCTCCTATCGTTAAATAAGTAATGCAGTAAAAAAGTGGACACTAAAAAACAAAGATCAAAAGCCGAATTTACTTCATCGCTCTCTTATTTATTAGATTCTAGGTAATGTGTTCCTGCATCGGGACCCAATGGAGTAAAGCTTCTATAGCTCAGCTATAAAGGTTATTGAGGAAATGCATGAAGTTTTTTTCTATTCTCTAAAGCTATATAACCCAATAATTCGCATTTCTTCAAAGGATAGTGCATTTCGCCAATAGATTGGTCAGTATACTGTAGCTAACATGCAATGGCTGTCCAAGCATGCTTACAGTCATATTAATTGCAAGGGGCAGTTGCCAATGATTCCAAATTACTTGGCCATCCAAAGGGAATTACTCATCCAATTACCTCAAATAATCGAAAAGAGTATCACCTAACACCGCGTAGACAATCTATAAATCAGTAATAGCACCTGTGGTAATTGCGAGGGAAAGTGGACCAGCGTGAGGAAGTATTTTCCTGCAAATTGTTCGCACACGTATCTCATGTTAATGCAATGGACGTGTACATGCCCATAGAAGAAACTATTTCTGGCTGTTCACTGAAACATTCAATTTGAACAGTTTTCTTCAATATTTCCTGTAAGGTTATGTTACGGGTGGTCTTTATATAATCAACGTGTTGGTTAGGTTTTCTTATCTAGTTGGCAAGTTCAAATATATTTTTCAAACCAAATTAGATAATATAATTGTAGACTTATCAAAATTCTCAAAAAATTCGAGTCGGAACACTTGTTGTTGGAAATGCAGCATTCTGTAGTTTCTCGGAAATTCATCTTCAGAAGGTTTTATTGTTTGAAGTAGTATTCTGCAATAGGGAAAGTAACTATTTTCTTTTCATATTATTAAGCAGCTTATCAAAATATTCTTAACTATAGATGAACTGTAGTGTATTTAATAGATCAAGATAATTCAAAAGCACTGCAGTACAAGGTTATGCTGTTAGCAAATTTAATTTCTATTTATCATAATATATTTAAGTGGTTTCTCATGAAGATAATTTGAGTTGTTTTTTTTGGATAGACTTTATTTGCAATGTTTTATTGTATCAGATCAGTTTAATACTTTGTGGCCATTATACGCGAGCATATTCTAATTTTATCAAAATGTAACCGATAAAATATAGACTTACGGTAAGGTCAGTTATCTCCATGTTACAATAGGCTTCAATCTTTATTTGTAAATGATGATGGAATATGGAAATGCATGCTGCGTCTTTTCGTTTATTAGCAGATCGATAAGCATGGCCCTTCTGAAGGCATCTAATCCAGTTTACCTGAAAGGAAAATTAGGACAAAGCTTCAAAATGTATTCAGTGAAACGTGCATTATATACCTTGGGGCGTTCCGTTAATTAATGACTAGAGAAGGCCTACTGTATACTTTGCATTCCGAGTGTTTCAAGCCTTATCCATTTATCAAGTTTGTAGAAATCGATTGCCTACTTTATTAGTTATATTAAAATTCCCTAAGGCGGTCTTTCTAGTGCTGGAAAAGGTGGAGTATCACTCGTGAAATATAACTGCATTAGGAGGCACACACTGGTATACGTAGAAAAGCATAAAGCTCGAACAGATGCAATACTTCTAATGAGAAAAATTATTATTCCTCAATAATTCAAACTGCCATATCCAATGCGGAGCAGTTCAACTATTAAGAGAAGCAATGTTATTTTTCCCTTATAATGGGCTTATTACGGTAATGATTGTTAATAAACGTTTCATTATAATTTGAAATAAGTCGTCTGTGCAGATGCTAATAAAACAGAGCTAAAATTAAATAATGCTGGAGAGAAAACTTGCTAATTGGATTTTGGTGCAATTTTGTCAATCTTCATACATGCATGCATCCTATGTCAATATTATAGTAGTAGCTACACGCACCACTGCTAACATTATTGGTTTATATGGATATAAAAAATGGCAATGATGAATATAAAAACGAGCAAAATCTTGAAAGTTATACATTTTCTCCGAGGATAGATCTGTAAAAACACATTCCCAATAGAGAACATCAATAAGGATAATATACAATGTTAATCCTGTATGACTCAGGTGAGACGTATACTGCAGCTATACTGTATAATTACACCGCGTTTTTCTTCATAAAATTAATGAAAAGCTAAACTCCGAGTTCATTAATTTATTCTGGCCAATTAACCTGCTAAATTTTATTTAATGAACGCATCTCTCACCCGTGATTAATTTTAAGCTAATTGGGGTAAAAAAAAGTGAAATTATGTACCGCGAATAATCCTCTGCAATATTCAAAAAAGAAGCGTTTTAAATGGAGTTGCAATATATCAAGTGAATATTTGGGTAAAAAAACAAGATTGTACTAATTACTCTACACTAAGCTAAGACGTAAAACCCCCTTCGATTTACCAGAATTAAAAGACAGGATAAAAAAGTGTTTTAATTACAAATTAGTCATGAGGAGCATACTCCTTATCTTACCAGCTTTGTGCTAGTTGTTGATCGGTATTTTTTTTAATACTAATGTAGTAAATTGAGTCGTGTTTAGCTTTTTTCCTTGTAAATTCATTGTTATTTTCTCGTAGGGTATATATTTATGCGATAATATTAAAGGCGAGCACAAATTGCAATCATTATTTTATTCTAGGGGATTTTTTGTGTGCTAACCCTCCTGCTGTGCGCCACAATGTGTAAAAACTATAATAATAACAGCATCTCGTATTAAAGTCCGTATGCGATGATGGGAAAAAATATTTTAATTTAAGAGCAATTCTTTTGTGGAAAATGATCTGAACCGTAAAAAAGGTTTTCGAAGAGGTTAAAGGTATACACGAGAGGGGAAAACTTGAATATTTTACCACCATTTTAACAACAGAAAAAAAAAAAACGTTGTCTTAATTTCCGGAGGAAATGAAATATAGCACAATATTTAGTTTCTGTCATTCTCGAAAACAGAAAAAAAATGTTTCAGTTAAACTGCAGATAGGATGGGCTTTATATAACACGAACATTTTCAATTTGAATGCTTAGTTTTTGTGTTAAACAAAAAAAAAAATAAAAATAAACATAAAAAAGCAACTTCTTATCAATTTCATTCTCATTAAAGCTGAAGGGATCATTAAACACTAAGAAAGTGTTCAACCGACGCATCAACCCGTGGGAAGGAAACCCATGTGGGTGTACTACTAATTCAAGTATAGTGAAAATCTTAGAATGTGATTGAAAATTATAAGAGTAACATTTAATTTATTTTCAATAGGTATTCCACATCACAAACGTTTCTTGAAAATGTAATTTTAATACTAGATTTGTGTTGCATTAAAATTAAATTTTATAAAATGCGAATTTACAATTGAGATAGGATATGCAATAAATGTATAAAATATTTCAATATTTTAATTGTGATTTTTACGAATTATGTGTGATAATGCCTAGTACACACTTTATAACACACGAAACTGAAATAAAGTTTATTCAAATTCCAAGTTGCCGTAACGTGGTTTCGTGAACAAACAGGTTTAGCGAAATGTAGTTGTCCACACAAAAACTGTTTGCTGGTAAAGGCTTGTTCCATGCACTTCATTGCAGACGACGCTTATACTAGGGTGAACACAACAACGATATTCATCTTGCAGCGCGTGGAGTATAAAGGCGTTAGTAGGAGCGCCTTGACCATGAAATAATCTTTCCTTTGATCATCACCGCCTCTTGAGCGATCGATCACCGAAATGTTCGTGGAAATACGTTGCTGCAGAAGTTTGCTGAAACTTGGTTGCAGAACTCTGGCGAGGATACACATATCGCAAACATATTTGCGAAACCTTGTTTCAGTTTCGTGTTTCATATAGGCATAATACACAGTAATACCGTCTAATCAAACATTTGTACTGATACTCTGGAGGAAAATTTTAATTGCATTCTCTAAAAAGTTTCATTGTTTTATAATAAAAAGCTATCATAATTCATAAATGTTGCGAGATTAATAAGTTATATAGCTGAAAGTGTTTTCCAATATGATAACCTGAGATTTAATAACTTGCAAACCTTTGTTAAGTAGCTTACTATTAGTTTATTTATGATTACTTCTGGGAATTCTAAGAGGAGCATTGCAAGTTTTAGAGGTGCATTAATGCATTATACCAAAATTTCAATTATAGTTACTATCATTTCGACTAATAAACCCCAATTATAACTTTGCATAACATTCAATGGTGACCTATTTCAATATAGTATCTCTTTGATCTTGACTAAAGCTCATTTCAAACATGATTGGTGAATTTTCTATGGCCATAAAAGTATAATAGAAACAATGCACTTCTATCGCTTGAATATTATTCTGTCTTTGAATGTTAAGATAGTAGTATAGGGCACCTGACTGGCACAAGTGGGTGGTGGTTTCCGGTGGGAGGTGACCACGCCCCCACCCACCGGAAGTGACGTCATGGCCCCTCCCCCTCTGCGCATGCGCACTA
>JAQGBW010000335.1:0-46413 GCA_034698625.1 Julus scanicus | reverse complement strand
AATCAATAAAGTGTCCAAATAACAATAGAAACCAATAGAAATCTCTATTGGTTTCTATTGTTTTTTTCACCAGGGTTAAGTGTAATAATATTACTGGAATCCTCAGATTTTATTACCTATTTAAAATGCAAAGGGTATACCCTTACCGTTTTTTCAAAAATGAGTGAAAATTCATGAAAAGTACATGTTATTTTAACTGTATTATCAGATTTGTCCTAGTTAATAGCATAGATTTTTGAGGGCCCTAGACATGTCTCACCATGTACTAGTTAGTAACTAGGCTAAAAAAAAAGTTTAGCTCCACCTTAAATGTCTTGTTATCGTTTTAGGTCCGACCTCATCATGATAAATACTAAAATGTTAGTGTTTTTAATGCTTTTACTTTGCTCAATGTATTTAGGAGCGGTTGGTTTCCAGTAGCCTACACAGCATTATTTAGTGGAGGAGCCGATGATGACCACACTCCAACGAGGTACGTGATTCTTATTGCCTCATGCCCTTCACTGTTCCATGATTAACCCTTTATGGTCCAATGATTCCCGAGGGAATCATAACGCTTCTGTAATCGCTGTTTCAAGTTTTTTTCATCTCTGTATTTCTGTTCGTTGTGTGCCAGATCTGCCCCGTCTAATGATTTTTATATAAGCCTCTTTGTGTCAATGTGCTAACGTTCGCACCACTTGGCTACAATGGGAATATTTTTTGAATAGCATTGGCGAATTGGTGGGATTTTTCCCTGGCAAATAACAGGACTGAATTATCTACCAGAAACTGCTTCTTGTTTTGTATTATCCAAATCAAGTGAAAATGTCTCATTTAACCACTATTCTGGGAAGGGAAGAATAAAAATCACTGGCTTTTTGTCGCTTTTGGAGCATAAAATAATGACTTCTTAGTTACTCTTGAGTCATTTTCAATTGTATGTGATACTGGCACCACTTGAAAAGGCAAATTTATCTGAAAATGGGGCTATCAGGATTATTTTTTTTCTGTATTTTACCTATAATGACACTTCTCAAAACAGGGTTCTAAAGCTATTTCTACAATCTCCTTACAAGCTATTTTCATACAAATATTTATGCTAACATACAATATTTAGCTAGTCGTCGACTTACAACCTCAACTCTTGAAATTGTTTGCAGGATTGTTAATGTATTTACCCTTTTTAACATCTCTGTACATATCGTACAGTATGAATAAGCTAATATACATAACCATTTTCTTAGTTAAATATTTGTACAGCTTTTTATTATACAATATTTCTTCAGACATTGTGTGGATAAAACAAACAAAAAAAAAACACAATTTCGCAAAGTTTGTAAGTCGACGACTGGCTATTATGAGTTTGTTCTTCACGATAACAAGTTTATTATTCAAAATATTTATAAATTGATAAAAAAATTTCTAAATATTTTTAAAACATCTCATTTATGTTTTCAATTATAAGATTTGATAAGATATCAAAATTAACTAGAGATCGTGTGGATCTTTAAGTGTAAATTGACCAGGAAACAAAACATTTGAGTTTAACTGATTTAGAATTACTTCCTTTACAGAGTGAACCGACTCAATTTTACATGCTTTAATCGTTTAAATTTGTCCCAAAAGTTGTATCTAGCTGTCATTGCTTAATTGGGTCCTTGTCTTTCTATTGTAATTGCAATGTTTTTTTCTGTTGCCACGTCCATCTCGTTTGCTTTAGCTCTCCTCGTCGCCAGCGTGTGTCCATCGCAATCAGCAGTTTTGCGAGTCCGACCTTTGACCCATTCAGTCTTCATTATCCAAACTCTAGGACCTTACCCACATCAGCATCGTGGGCCCAGCCGAATTCTTCTGCCAACAACAGGGTAAGAAAACCTTTCTATATTTTCTTTCTCGTTGAAGCAATCTGTAGGCATCTTGCAGATTGATTAGCATGACCTAACCAGAAGTCATGCGTTTTGATGAGTGATGGTCTCATGAATTGACTACGCTTTTGGCGCTGCTCCCATTTGAAAACCTTTTGGGAACACTTGCTCTCTATTCAACATTAGACATGGGATTTTTCAATCAAAACAGAACGTGACGAAGATGTATGTCAATGCGACGAATATGACAATGCATTATTCAGAATCAAATCCCTTCGGTTTTGAGTGTGTTCAGTTTTAAATTATATTTCCCTCGCACGGTATCATTTTATGAATGGAAATATAGAAATAGGAACTTCAATTTATAACCTTTAGGCGAAAAAGTTGTACTTTGAAATGCACTTGTGCATTAACAAATTAATATATTTGAAAAATGCCATTAAACTTTTTCTTATGAGTATATATACGTTTATAGACTCGTTCACGCAATAGGCGGAAACGGTTCTGTGCGCGTGCGCATAATCACATACCTTTAAAATAAGCATTTCCGGCTTGAGCTACATTGGCCTCTCGCGTGGAGGAGTATATTGTTTGGGAGAAAATAAAATTTGCAAGCATGTTTGCTCGTTGTGATACAAGATCTATAGAAGTTTTTACCATGATAAATATTTATTTCAAATGTTGAATGGGAGATTTACTGATTTTGAAATACTGGCAAACCACCGCGCCGCGTGCTTTTGGGCCGTTAAATTGTCTTTTAGCTAAAGTTGAGGTATTTTTCTCAAGCACTGTGCTTTTCTGATAATAGAACAACATTTGGGAACATGGAGTATGGACCAACTGCTCCATCCCATAAAAAAATAACATAAAAATAGGAAAATTAAACCTACAAGTTTTGTCCCCCAATTCTGCTAAATCCTTAAAAATACAATTTTAAGGCCATTAAGGCCATGCATTCAGCATGACTTTCAAATTAAGAACAACATTTTGTTGGTTTTGGAAAATAGAATGATTGTGGGTGGAGGGGAACGTGTTGGCCCTCTAGTTTATTTTTGTGATAACTTGTGGCCCTCACGGCTAAAAAAGTTTAGGCATCCCTGGCAAATTTCAACAAAACAAAATACAACAAAAACTAAAATTAAATAACACAACAGGGAATTAGTAAAAACCACTTAATTAATTTTAATTATGAATCCATCCAAAAATTGTTGCGGCATACAACTTTTTTTTATCATTTTGTGCAATAGGTTGCCTGTCTCAATATCTTCCTATCCGAAATACATAACATAACAAAATCTACCATGTTGTTATATGCCAAAACAAATTCTTTACGAAATTATTTCGATTTTCAGATGAACTGGACGAGTGCCTCATCTTCGGAAGCTGGCAGCATATCGCCGCCTCCGCCTCCTCCAATGCCCCCGAACGCCATCCCGGGGAGCAAGGAAAATCCCCTGCTTTCCTATCCTCCTTACACGCCAGATCCAGAAAGAAGGACGATGCACCGAAGTTTGACCTCTCCAGCGCCACTCCGGGTTCCCAGCACTCCGGCAGGACATTCCACTAGTCTTCACAGCAGCAACGACAGTGGCTTTTGTAACGATTCCAATCCTCCACCGCCTCCGGAAATAGACTACAATGATGGCTCCCTCAGGTAATTGCCTACTGTTGCTGAACTTTCTCTAGGATTTCAGGCGAATGTTCTGGGTAGACGGGGACCAAGAAGCAAAGAGCTCTTGGAGGCTTTTAGAAAATGGTCTCGGTAATGAGTTTTCTGAGAAAAGGTTTTTTTTTTACTAAATTCCTAACTGCGGAACAACCATCGCTGCACAGGGTTCTACAACATCAAGATCAATTAATTATCCAAGTTAACTGGACCTAATCTATCTTAGATAACCGGATAATATTTAATCCAAACAATACAATTTGTATTGTATTTTATCGATTTTAGAAGTTTATATTACTGTATGTAAAACAAGGAAAATTACACATTTTGGCTTTTTTTTTGTAGAAAATTACGTGTATTTATTATTATATAGTATGCAACAGCATTTTAAGAACAAAAATGTATACCGTACATTTTTGTAAATCAAAATTTTACTATTCTACTAACTGTACTTATCTAAAATTCTAACATTCGCCAAATTAATGTTGGCTGAATGAACATATACCTCCCTTTGAACAAATTAACTTAAGAACTTGACAAAACCACCAAAAATACTCTAAAAATATTACTTCGTATGATGTGCACTTAATATATTTTTGTTTATTTTCAGGGATAATGTATTTGCTACTGTTAAATTACGCAAAACTCAAACCAATGATCGATCAGCTCCTAAAATAGCGTGATTATAGCGATCGAAGTTCTATGCTGATCCACCGAGGTGAGTTGTACAGATCGCTCAACTATTAACCACTACATTCTCGACTTCCACAAGCTAACACGACCACTAATTTTTGGATAAATACTAAGCTACTAACACGGATTAAACATAATAACTTGATCCGCACAAAGACGGTGGATATGTCACCAGACATCGTATTCGGCACTCTGACGACAAGAAAAGCACGTTCTTCCACGAATGTATCCCAACTGTGATCAATCTCAATTTCACGTTACATTTGGTAATACTTTTAATCAGTGATTTGGTTTATTCCAATTATTTACAAATCGAATGCACCAATTCATTTTGTAATTATGAGAAATTTTAGACTTAGTATAAACAAGGGACTAATTTATTAATAGGATTAATTGAGTTAATTTGGATACCACCGGTTTTCAAAATTTTCTCCTTCACTTCAAGAACTATTCATGCCAATTTCAATTAGCTAAATAATCGAGTATTAACCTTTTCAAAATAAAATCAAATTCAAAAGTTAACGGGATGGGACATGAAAACCAGTGGTTAATCTAAGGGTGCAAACAGATTTTTTAGAACATTACTATGATTTTAGATATTTGATTAACAGTGCTGTGTAAAAATGGGAGTGTATAATGGTGGAACAGATGACAATTACTTAAAAAAATGAATTTGGTCTCCTATTGTGACATAAATTGCGGCGTTTGTCGCGAGCGCCGCCTCGCACAATTTTGTTACTGAAATTTATATGTATATGGGTTAATTAATGTTTCAGAAATCAAAAGTTGATGATCAAATAAAATGTTTATACAGGGTGGCTGTACAGAGCGACGATTTATAACAGAACGTAACACAAACAAATTAAATAAAAAAGTGGCTCAAAAATTTGAACATCTGGAAAGGAGAAAATACAAAGGTATTCTCAATCCTCGTCTTCCTCGGTTTTGAGTACTTTGAAGAAGCCCGTCGTGTTGGAAAAATATTTTGCATTCACTTCTGCCAATTTCTTTTCAGCAGCTTGCGGATTAACGATTTCCAATCCCTAAAGAAAAGAAATTTGTGAGTCAAGTAAATTAGAAGTTAAATCACCTAAAAATAAAATGAAAATAAGTACCTGTAATGGGGTAAAAGCCACGCTGGATGCAGTTCCCGAAACGTGTTTGCGTACTGTAGTACTGCCACCAAAAACTTGCTGCTTTTGAAGATTTTTCTGAAAAGGCAATGTCAAATACCACAAGTTCGAGATTAAAAAAGGTCAACGCCGTATTGGAACACATCATGCCGAAAGGGTAAGTTACCTGCAATGTCTTTGATATGCGAACTTTTGTCCTTTCGTCTATTTGCGCAGCTCTTATTCGGCCCGTGCCTGCTTTCCCGATCTGACCCAGACTAAACCCAAGATCTTCCTGATAAGCATCTTCTTCGATCTGCAAATGAGAAGCAGATAAAAATTAAGCACTTATTCTTTTTTTACCAAATGTTCTATCTTTGAGTAAAAATTCTGGCCTTACTTCTCCAAAATTCATCCTGTTGGCCTGTCGCCGCAATTCGGTCATTCCATAACGTTCCTTCATTTTTCGGACCCTGAAGTAAATAATGATTGCGTTAAATATTTACCAAGAAATCCTCGAGTCGATTAGGAATTTTCAGAAAAGTAATTTGACCTTTTGCCGCCACGTTTCTTCCGAGGCTGATCGATTGGTGCCGGCAGAGGCTTGACTTGCTTTACCGGTGGCGGCTCTTGTAACTTGTCAAGCTTTCTCTCGATTTCTTCCCTGAGCATGTGACCCGTAGCGCCATTGTCGCTTTCGTGGAAACTGTCCACTCTTGCAGCCAAGGTGCACTTGGCGGCCACCAATCTGGCGGCTTTGCGGCGCATGTCCTAGGTGAAAATGAAACTGTAATGAAGTTCTCTTGACAAACAGGACTATGAAATCCCATTATTCCAAAGATTCTAAAATTTCGCAACTGAGCACATTGAAATACTAACCGGAGGAGTTGCTTGCACGATGGCGCAGTAATAAATAAACCCAGTGTGAGGAAGGATGGCAGTCGTCGAGAATCCGGAAAGAGTTTTCTTTTGCGCGCCGAGAACAAGTAGGTTGCATGCGGGCATTTTAGATAGGTTAGTTAGTCCTCCGGCTACACCTGTAGAAAATTGGATACCTTAAGCGTATTGTAAACAATCAGATAAAAAGATTTCAGTTTGATGGAACTGCCTACCGACCCATGAGTTTAGCAGCTGTGGATGCCCCGACAATTATAGATATATTGGGGGCGATAAAAGACATGCGCGACTCGACGTACTCGTAGATCCTCATTTTTGATTTATCCAATTCCAAAGCGATACAACAAGCTTCGTTGATGCAGCTGAGCTCCTCCGCCGACAGCTGAAGTCTAAAATAAAGATTAAGCACGTTAGC
This sequence comes from Julus scanicus, assembly GCA_034698625.1. Classification (NCBI taxonomy): domain Eukaryota; kingdom Metazoa; phylum Arthropoda; class Diplopoda; order Julida; family Julidae; genus Julus; species Julus scanicus. The sequence continues at coordinate 39,783 of JAQGBW010000335.1, read as the reverse complement.
GGATTCGATACAAATCGAGCACACATACAAAAACGGTGTATCGAGTTAAAAATAATTTGGTCAAACCCCTGTGTCGTCGAAGCTGTAACGCTAACCACCATAATGGTAGCCGGAGTCAGGATCTGCTGCAGGCGTTCGTTGCTTTTCACCTTGTCGAGATCGTTACCCAATTCTTTAACGGTAGAAACGTATTCCAATGCTCCAGGTACTAGCGACTCGAGTTCGGGAAATCGCTTTAAGTACTTGTCTCTGGTGAATTTGTGGATGACATCTACAAGGTACAATTAAGTCGTAAAATATGCTCGCAGGTATAAATATCCGATGTCAATAATTTAAAATACGTGTATGGTGCACTTACTGATCTCGTTATCAATTTCCACTGCCAAATTATTAGCATCAACGATTAATTGATATTCTGGATCTGCCTCCACAGGTCCAATAACTAAGTAGAGTTAATTCAAGAATTCAGTTATAACATTGATCTTATGTAAACCATTAGCTTAAATACTATGAGAACATTCTCACCATCGCCGATTCTTGGATTTTTTATTATCCTTTCTATTTGTCCCATCACATGAGCGAGCTACATAGTAAGAAACAATGTTTGCATTAGATAAGGGTCACCAATTACAAATATTTTTAAAGTTCTTTACATATTGTTTTAATTCAGAGGTGATAATGTACTTATCGGACATGCTTTTTCACATTATTATGATTATTTATGTAATGGGATAGGCCCATATATATATATATAGTATGGCACATGGTGACACCTACCTGATCGCTGTCCCTGAGTTTTGCGATGGATCGTACTGATTCCAGCTTCGTTTCCACTTCCATAGCGGATCCTTCCGCATTGCTATTTTTTCCTCCACCATCCAATAAATATAAATCATCCTCCACATCTCCAGCATCTTCCAAATCCGCGAGAAGTTCATCAGCTAACGACATGTTTGCGTTTTAAGAAGCAGACGATGTTCTGAGTCTATGAAATACGGAGTCCCGCGAGGCTGAAAAGTAGTGTCTTTGTGTGTGTGGAGTGTCTGCTCGGTTTTCCTCCTCTGGAAAAATCAGAACAAACTAGCGCATACCCTTTTACAAAGATAATCCTCAAATTATATACGTATTTCGGGTACTTCTCTTCTGGGAATTCCGTAAGAGGTTAAAAGGCTAATTTTATACTGATTGACTTAGAGGAGCAAAAAAAAGACACTTAATTGAGCCTAGCGGGACTCCGTAACCATGTTTGCAAAATATAATTTGTATTGTAGACCTGATCGCTGAGTTTTTCGATCTTAGTATTGGCCCATCAGCATAATCTTGTAATATACAGCATTACCTACAACATAACATTGTATATTTTCAATTATGAAATCTGACAATGAAATGGGTAACTATTTCTGGGTCACTCTCTAATTTTGTGCCGATGAGCCAATCAGAGATCACGTGCCCTCAGGAAATAGCCCGAAATCAGAAAATGTCCGTTTATTACGCACCAGATGGCGGGACTTATACAATAGGTATATTTTTTAAATTAAATGTTTCAGCCAATGAAAATTGCCGTGGGTTTCTTTACGACCAATGAGGACGCGATATTCAAGCTTATGTAATGCAGACGATTTTTTGCATGCTTTTCTCCTTTATTCCTCGTTGGGTTTGAATTATACTCGGTTGTCGTTAAGTCTTCGGCGACGGAAATATCCCCTAATAGAAATTCCTTCGTGTTTCAACCTTCCAAACTTTCCCAAAAAATCACTTTTCCCATTTTTCCCCGTTTATTTATTTGAACGCACGTCCAGCCACTGCTGGTCGCCGCCGCCATTTGTGTGAACAAAGGTCGCTTTCTTGTCGCCGCTACGCATTTTTCAACCGTGTCCATTGAGTGAGAGGAGTTACAAACGTGGATTGACTTTCCTCAGTAACAAATTTGTAAGTTTTCAACTTTTTTATTTGTTTCAAGGTGCGTTACTCAATAACACGTCTTACGACTCCGAATGTAAACCGTTTCGAATTGCTAACACGCGGTTGCTCACTGGTCGTGCTGAACATGAACTAGGCCTATCCGCCAACGAAAAAGTTTCCTGTAAGCCTAACCACTATTTTTCAGTTGATTTTTTTTGTTACTTTCAAAATGTGGTTTTAACTACCAGCTAGTGGTAACTTCGCCGGCGGACATCGGCACCGAAACTGGCTATGGGAGCGTCAAGTGTTGAAAGCTAGTATCACGTGTCATAAGGTGGTATATCCACTATAAACCTTCCAAATTGTTCAGATTAATTACTCCGACCCCTAAAAAAATGTTCATTGTTGGATTTTCGTGGGTCGACACTGGGTAGAAATCAAAGGAAATTGTATGACCAAGTAAGCTGATTGTGGTTTCGGCTTTTAATATGTTCAGACTCCAATAAAAGTATGTAAAAGCCGGCATAGATGCACCAATGGGAACCAACGCAATTTGCAAAATACAGGTGCTGTGAGGTATAACATTGTATAAATTAAGGTTAGGCTTGGTCAGATTTATATAACATTTTAATAGGAGTGGGACTAATGACTGACCTTGTTAAAAGGGGTTTGGGTAGATATCTAAAATGATAATGTACAAACTAAACTCTCGAATATAATCAAAAATTATGTTATTCCATTCTTAAGTAAAGCAAATGAAATTTTTTAAAAATATGCCGACAGGTAAATTTTGTGGCCAAGTTTGACACCTGTGTTGCGAAATGTTTATGTAAAATTTCGTATGCACGATATGCTTCGTTGACCTTAATCGACTGACGCGACCTTTCCATCAGAGGGAGGATTTAACCTACATATGTTTATTCAAATAATCGAAATCCATTTGTGCTATTGTGTTGTTCCGTTGTGATGCTCTGAAAGGGAACTTGTCAGATGTCTGGAAACAACCGCTTCCTTCGTTCGGAAATTCCCAACTTATGCATCTTACTAAAGTTAAGTTTTTGAACTTTCGTTGTTTGGAAGCTTAGTAAGCGGTTCATTTAATACATCTTCAAGAAACTGTCATGAATAATTTGTTGTATTTATTAAAGAATGCAATGTTGAGGATTCCTTGTAGAAGGCTCCCAGAGTTTTGGACAGAGGACGTTTGGAAGATTAGGCATTATTCTGAACCTTGTAATGGCTTAAGTAGCTTTGTGTGGAGTGTCAACTAGGTTAATTACAACCAAGCCTTGCAAATGACCCAACCAAACCCAAAAACGCTCTTTAACAATTTGTCCGTGTCCTTAGGGCTTCTGACTAGAATGGCTATATTGTTTAAACGTTAGTTAGGAATTGTAATGAATGGATTATGTCAAATTGCAAGTTATTTTATTTTTTAAAAGTATTAGGAGACATTTTCATGAAGTCGCGTGTAAAACTTAGCAGCGCCTAAATTGCGTCGAAAAACTGTTTTAAGTTTCCAAACGTTCATGTGGGCTATGTCTGAAAAATGTCCCCAACATAATTATAAACGTTTCCCCACAAAAATGTGATTACTTCTGACTTGGGGCCGGACATCTCGTTTGTAATGCACAGGCGCTCTTTAATTATAACGTATAATAATCAAAACGTGCCTTTTTTGAGCACGGGTAAATAATTTATGCGACCTAAAGTCTTCAACTTTCACCCAGACAATATAATCGAAATACATGTAGTTAAACAATGGCAGAGTTCTGCCCACACATGCCTAGTTGGCTTCATTCGAAACGACCACCTGTCAAATGCACCCATTTTGGCTGTAAGCCTAGTCGGATTACTGCGGCCTTCCCAATGATTGATGGGCCATTCGGATATATTTCACTAATTAAACCCGCGTTGTTTTAATTAGCTTTCTCTTGGCTGCAATGGAAAATCCAGCGAACATAAAATTGAAGCATATTTCGGTTTTTATTTGTTTCTCTATGATTGGCGAAAACGTTACACGTTTAGGGTTTATACACTTAACTAGTCTCTGTAATTTTCATCGTGGCTTTCGGATATCGGTTACACCTACAAACACGCCCACGTTTTTATTTAATTTTCTGTAGTTGCCTATTCAATGGTTAGTTGATTTTTGGTGAATGGGATACAGTTTCTGTACACCAGTGAAAATGTTGGCTGTTGAATGTTCTTCTTGTGCTTAGTTTGGATGTCAACCATGCCAATCGAGAATTCAGCGTAAATAAAATTCGTGGCTAAACACCAGTTTATTTTGAAATTTCTTTATACAAATTCTGATTCGTTATTAAGTTAAGTATAGTTGTGTTGGAGGTCCCTAAATGTAAGGATTGTCCTTGGAATTCTTGAAATATGCACGAGTTACTTTATATCCCTATTTGATGATTTCTATCTGTCACATGTTACATCCTGGTGCATTGTATTGACAGCACAAAATCACAAATAGGTTGTTTCCTGAATGTATACAATACATATTTTGTGACAGGTTCAGGTTAATATTCATACCGGAATTATTTTTAGAATAGTTCACGTATAGAACATCTCTTGCATTGCGACTTTGCTTAAACATATTGCGGCAAATCATACGAATCCAAAGTTATTTTTTGATGAATTAGCAATATGGTTTTTTGGCCTACTTTTTTTTCTGAGACTGCTCTGTATTAGACTTTTGGCAGCCATCAGAAGGCTGAAAAATGGAAAGGAAGCATTGCAATATTAAAGACCCCATAATATGTTTGCCGAGGCAGGTCCTGAATTGATAAATTCAATGAGTTATCTTTCTCGTCTCGTTGTTTTTTTCTTCTTTCTTGTATTATTATGCCGAAAATGCCTGAAATCGTGGCACGCATACAATGACTTTTTTCTGATGGTTGATGTGTTATTTCCTTTTGCATAATGTATTTCGTTTTACGTGCGAAATAAAGTAATCGCGGCTAAAAAAAAAAAGAAACCGAACATGAAAGCCAACAAAAAGTAGCAAAAGAACAATCAAGACATAATATACGCGTTTATAGAAGCACGAAAACAAGGTTTTAGCTTGTGCTTGCAATTCAACTTACAGCTAATGGTATAGACAAGGCGTGTCTATGTTCAATGTGCAAACCTATTTTCAAAAGCAATGCAAGTGTGGGACGAGACCCACAGGTTTTTTTAGTTTCACTTTGTCATCGAACTCTCATTTGACTGTGACCTTGACTACAGCACAATGCATAGATCAGACAATGGTTTTCAAGGTGTTTCTGAAAGACAATCAAAGGGTTGGCAGGTAAAAAAAGTCGGCTAGAGGTGTTTACCTATGCTGTCGGGATCGAGTAGTGTTGGACTTGGTGAATGAAGATTGAAGCACTTGATAGACGAGGATGTAGGACAAGACTTTTACTTAATTTGGTGGCCTTCAGGGCTACAGTCAACACTACCTGTCAGCTTTGAATGCCATAGTGGTTTAAGTGTAGCTATTAGACATAAGGTTGAAACAAAAGATGAGTTTCGCTTACAGGCCATCTCTTAGTTTGCCTTATTTTTAAATATTCATTCACAGGTCAAATGTTGAAGATGTGCAGCCATGACAAGGAAGACAATGTGAAATAAGCAGTGCATGACTGCAAATCTCTGGAGATATCCAGAGGAGTGCTGCCAGAAATGATTTTCCAAAAAATGACATTGAAAAAGTAGGAAGTCTGGTGCGTATCAATGGATTTTAATACCATTATGTCGCTAACGACCATCAAAGTGTTGTCGGTGCATTGTTTTGCTTCAGCACGACGATCACTTTGTGATGAGTTGTCGTGCCAAACCCCATCATACGACATCCGTCTAGCCTCATAACGGAATTCTGCATTCTTTGTAGATGGGCAATGAATTAAAAGTGCTAGCACTCAGAAACAAGAAGTTCTGCTTGGTTTTGTTGTTGTTGTTGGAGCAAAGCGAATCCCGCGTTGTAGATTATTCTCGTAAAGCATCATAACATCGTTCAATTGTCTGGGAAGCATTTCACGGATGAAAAGTGGCCACATTTCTTGGTCTGTTATTTCCGTCTGGCTTTTTTACTTAGACTGCATATATAGGGTTATCTGGCCAAGGGCCAGGTTCTTGTACTGCTAATCGCGTACAGCATCTATAGGGAATTTGCAAAAGAGGGTGCCCAAAATTGAATATACGAAAAAGTTTTAATGCACAAAGGCAAGTGGTTTATATAAATGATACATCGATGTGTGTCTACTTCTGTAGTGGCTGTTTGGCTTGGATATATGGGAAACGAGATGTGAATTACAAGTAAGATTTCAAGTTTTGATGAAAATCTATTCTTTTCGTGTATGGACCTTTGAGAGTCCCTATTTAGAGAGTGAATCATTTCTGTAATTGCTCATAACACATCTGGCTGCCATCACTTGGACCATTTCAATATCCTGTGAGGGTTCCTAGAAGCAGCACAGTCAGGACCAGAGAGACCCTAGTTATGTGGCCAGTTTTCTTTCCAGGTTCCACACATTATTGAAATAAGTGTTGAATTAATATAATGAATACTCTAGTAATCTTTGTGAAATGGTTATTCCTGAGCCAGGTTATATAAACATCCATGTACATGTTTTTTCTGAAGTTAGTGTCACTGTTACCAGAATTGGACAGGAGGACAGCACACTGGTTTTTCACGACCAACAAACACCACAGACGTTTTTTACTACATGGAAAAGTACGTGTGGAGTTGTGTCAAACACGGAATGCTGTAAGTGTAATAAGAGCACGCCATACTTGTCACTAGCCTAAATGTTAGCTATGCGCAATAAAAGAGTATGGCGTCACATTGGAGTCATGGTAACTGTTTGCTAAAGTTAGGCCTATATATATTCAGCGCATGCACAACATGCAGCCTATAGTGTGTTGTTGCATGTTAGAATGTGCGGTTATTTTTCAGGGTATTGACAAGCTCGATAACAAATTACAGCTCGGATAGATCCTACCCCTGGGTGTGTGGGCTTAGCAAAGAAAAGCAGACGGGGGGGGGGGGACTTGTCATGGATTTTAAAGGCAGTTGTGGTCTATAACCATGGCTGTGTTTACTTTTGCATGTCAGCCGTGTAGCGACTTGATAATTTGCGAATGAATTCTGCTCTGCAATCGCGCAACTGCTCGATACAGGTTGTAAAAGCAATCTGGGTTGGAAATTTTGCTTATCTTTCAGCGTCTGAACGTGCACATGTTAACGTCTTTGCACATCAAACCTCCATCATTTTCAGCTCTGTTTGTACAACATGGAAGTTTTTTGTTCTTGTCTTACTTGACGCTGCCTGGTAATCCTACTTAGTCGATAACCCTATCGTGATACTAGTAAGTTTCTGCTATATTCTGTAATAGATATATTTATCGGCGTCGCTGAGGGACTGCCTCACTCATTTAGCCACATTTCCGTTTTCTTAGATTCTTGTCATCAACGTTTCTCCTGAGCCAATGAAAGGGTTCTCAGGATCGGTGTTTGGCCGAGCATAACAGGACCAAAATTGGGAGGCCCTAGTTTGATAGTGCTGGCCTTAATGGGAGACCCTAATTGATTGTTTATGATTATGCTTGCCACAAACATGCAGGAAATCCTGATGGCGAGCTAAATTAAGAATGTTTCTGTATATGCCCTCAAATCTGAATTCTTGGAAAAGTAGAGCTTGATTTATGGCAATAGACCAATTGGCTCGGTTATGTAGTTGATGACCCAGAAGTGAGCTCTGGAGATATGCTACCTTGGAAAGAATTTTCCAGATATCGCATTGTTTAACATTCCATGAGCTACCAAGAATCAACTAACAACAGACTATGGGGCTGTGTTTTGGAAATATTCTGACAAACGCCATTATAATGTGTCTTTAAAATCACAAGCGGTTTGTTATCGGACTAGTTCTGTCTTATTCAACCAAATAATGAAGAAAAATATCACAATTGCTGAGCAATCTAGAAAGGTGTGAAAAAAAAACGCCTTATATGGTGCTTGAACTGCTTGGGGAATTATCTGAGTTTTGGTCCATCCACAATCTTCGATAATTCATGGAACGTTCTTCCTCTTATTTATTCCCTTGATAATTTCTGTGCTGTCATGCCTTTTCTGTCGTCGGTTTATACTTCTTTCAGCAAATATTGTATATTGTATATGGTATTATGACAACGGTAAATGTGGTATTGAGAGATGAGTTTGGAAGTTTTGAAATTTGTGTAGCAGAATTGGAAAATTGTAAACAGAATTACTGTTTACAATTTTGAAGCATTTCTCTGTCAAGCTTGAGAAATTGGGGATTGATGCAGTCAAACATTGTTGCCGTTGACATTTTCATCGATTTCAAATGAGGGTAGAGCAATTTTTTGTATAAATTGAACTTGTAATATGTCTTTATAGTATACTGGGGCATGGTTTGACTATGTACAGTACTGCGAGTCCACTACACAAATACGAGCGTATGTACCCCAAGTCCAAAGAAGTCATCGACATCAATGGACTATGGTTGGTCGGCTGTTACCATAGGAACTCCATATTTAGGAGAAACTCGGTGCGTTATTAGATGAACGGATTTTCATAATAGTCCCATTTACGTAAAAGGCAGCGATTATAATTACCCTTTATTTATCGTCATTATTGCTTCTAAGCTTTGCGTCTAGATCAATCAACTCGGTTCGTCGTGCTCATCGGTAATCGGATTTTGATTTGAAACACTGCTACATATATGATTAGCAAGTGTAGTACAAAGAATCCGTTTCAGATTCAGTGTGTTTACCATTCATGGATTCGCGGCATTATAAGGATCTACATTATTTCTTGGGTTTTACAAAACGGGTGATGGGCTTGCATTCATTAAAAGTCTCGGTTAAATGCCTGCTGAGATGCCAGCTTAAAAATAAACATCGGGGATTACTGTCAAGTCTTATCCTAATGTATCTCTAATAGAATTATAGAAGTTAGATTGTACATATTAGAATTCTGTGCTTTACACTTGTGGTATCACATTCTTTTCTTTTGGTATTTCCTATATGCCCTTATCGACGAGTTTTAAGCTATATTTGTGGGAAAAAATTATTGGAAACTATGCCAGAAAAATGAGGTACATTGGAAACGACTTCAGAAAGATGAGTTCCTTTGGAAACGATTTGAGAAAGATCATGAGGTCCATTGGAGACGATGTCAGAAAGATGAGGTACATTGGAAACGATTTCAGAAAGATGAGTTCCTTTGGAAACTATTTCAGAAAGATCATGAGGTCCATTGGAGACAATGTCAGAAAGATGAGGTACATTGGAAACGACTTCAGAAAGATGAGCTCCTTTGGAAACGATTTCAGAAAGATCACGAGGTCCATTGGAGACGATGGCAGAAAGACAATGTCAGAAAGATGAGGTACTTAGGAAATAAAGTCAGAAAGATGAGGTCTGTTTTTAAGATCACTTCAATACTTCTATAGCAAGGTTCCAGTCGGTTCTTCCATCATGGTGCTAATTTGTTCATGGAAATTTCTATAACGCGGAAATTGAGATGGTTTTCTGAAAAAAAGCTTGACTTCCTTAAATTCACTGTGAAAATACAATTTTTGTAAAGAAATTTGTTGCTGTATTTCGTTGATTTTGTCCTAAATGACTTTCTGTCGTTTCCGATATACCAGAGCAAGGTTTATAAAGCAGCTTAAATAATTGCGTTTTGTGCGATTGGAATGGAGTTTGGTCACTCGTACTGCTAGTTTGATATTCATTTAGTTATAAGCTTTGAGCACGGTTTTCTGAAATTCTGACCCAAGTCTTAATTTTAACCACAGACCTCGTTATTACACTAATTTTCATACATCACTGTATATGTAGAGGAAGGAACTGTATTCAACAGATTTTGTTTTTGGAAAGAAATGTTCAAGCAATGTCTACTTGGTCGTTGCTTGTAGTACCTTCAGTTGTTTTTTTGCATTATTAGGCAATCAACGATTAAGAATTATAATAACTAAGCATTTGCAAAATACGTGCAGGTTTAGATACTTTCGAACAACATTGCCTCGAGCCAACTCGTCTGCAGAAAATGATAGATACATTTTTTTTGCTTAGTTATCGCGCATTTGTATGTTATTCCACTATCTTGGCAAAAGAAATTGTGCCGTACTCGTTTTAATAACTTACTTTTTTACGCAGGGAAAAAAAAACCTCCATGAAAACATAATAATATTCTTTGTAATTACATCATAAATGTGGCCTAATGTTATCCTGCGTTGGAGATATCGCAAAGTGTGAAAGTCGTGGTTGTTGCCCGGGGCAACCAATTCCCGCTTCTGGTGTTCATGGCTTGACGTGGCGTGCTTTTGGCGGCGGGTTGCCTAGTAACTCCAGCATCATCTGTCTTAGATGCATCTCCACCCACGCTTAGTCTTCACCGCACATATCCCTCCAATAACAATAACAAAAGGTAAAACTGAAAATAATCTCGCTGCTGCCACTGCTCTGGTATCTGACATGTCGCAGCGCTAGCATCTGCAGACGCAATCCCGGGTGAATGTCTAATGAAAGTTTAATTTTGTTTCATGTATAGGTCCTGAGATAACTTCTTTTCCCAGGTATTTTGCGACATATATTATTAGAACGTGTTAGACCGGTAATGATGCATTCCCCGGTGAGTTCACAGAAGCTGGGGATTGGAAGTCTGCAAGTAGCTCGCTGGGTTGTTCTTCTAGTTTAATCCGGCGAGACTTTGGGTTGATCAATCATATTGATTCGGTACAAGTGTATTTGTGGATCTCTTAGGCTCTAGAAAAGCATTGGACACGGTTCCATGGAACTGTTGATGCGAGTCAAATCTCCATGGGTTCGTTTAAACCATTTTGAGCATTGTCTCCACCATCAGGGTGATTGTTGGATGGCTTCTGACAAATGAGAGAATTGATCATGAAATGATGGTGAGTTTTTTTTTTCTTTTCAAGTTGCTAAATGCTAGTCATTGTGTGGGATTCTGGATTACTGTTCTTCACAGTGTCAATAGCGATGATGTAAGACTGCATGTGGAGCAATTAAATTGATTCCCAGATTCAACTACAAATTATACATCTTTCTTCATACAAAAGATACACATGTTTGTACATAATAAAACATTTTTGTATGAGAAATCTCAATCATTAAAAACTTGTATCATAAACTGCCATGCTAACATGATGGCAATGTGCTATCTGATAGTCATTAAAAATTATGCTTGACTTCTATGTATCTTGCATAAATTAGCAGAATATTGCATTCGATGTTCCCCACAGAGAAGGCTGAAACGTCTTTATAGACTTTTCACGAAGTTTTATTGCAGTACGAATTTTTAAATCTGTCTGAGATATTTTCATTCCTAAATTGTTCCCATGCATCATCCTTAAGGAGGGTTATAAAGAAAGATGTTGAAGGAATATGTACTTTCAATCACTTGTTTTGAAATGTAGTTTTATGCTTATTTATTTGGATGGATTCACAGAAGTCTGTGCTTATTTATTGACCTATTTGTTTTTGAATAGATTCTAGTGATATTTACGAAGATTGTGTAGGTAAATATACAGAATGTTTATTGTTGTGTGGGTGGTTCTTGCATCTGGCGATGTATAGCCATAGTACTTTGCTTTGTGACTTGCATTAATAGTAACTACGTCCACCTGGAATTTTGAAGACATGAATTTAAAACCAGGGTCGGTGGTTTTCCATTGTTGTTTCCAGCTCATTAAAGTACTTTAATCATGGAATGGTTAATAAACAATGCAACGCTTTGTTTACCACGAATTATGCGGTGCTGTTTCCTTTCATAAAAAAATGAAATACGAAGTACTTGTTTAACGTTAAAGACTGAAGCTATCTACTTAACTATCATGTATCTTATTCCAAGATACCTAATCTGGTATCTACCTGCAATTTTCAGCAGACTGCTTTAGATAAAATAGTGCTTTAAAATGTGAATTAAAATTAATGGTTCTATCTCGTATTGTAGAGTGGATTAAAGCTACTCTGATGTTTAAAGGCTGTAATCATTACTATAATCTGGCTAAAAAGAAAGAATGTTTAAATTGTTAATTCATAAAATCTGGTGTTTTTTTTTTTTTTTTTATCTTCCAGAATAAAATTAAATGTAAATGAAGTGTTAGAGCACTGTAAAGTATGAACAATTATCGAGCTAGGGATGTTGGGGATCACATTAGCCAATAAGGAGGGTACTAAAAGATTATGATAGTGATTTGTTCCTGGTAGAAGTTATATTATGGTGAGAACAACACCAGATTACAAAAAGGTTTTTGTAATACTTAAATTGTATTATTTTATGTACAATATAAGTTTGAAGTAAAATTATAGTGTTAAGGCAAAAGCAATTACCAAAATGTAATGCACAAGAGCACTCTTTGCATGTCATAAAATACGCAATCTCCTCTTATTTTGGTCGAACCAAACTTTCTTGCAAAGATATGACATTGAATTGACTTACAAGGCATTTGCATTAGTTAAGTATGTGGAAAACAAGCATTTTTTAAGCTAATTTTAATGGAGATTGGCCCTGAGCGGTTGCAGCGTTTATAGCGTGAATGATAGCTATCAAAATATATGAAACTTGTTTTAATCGGCAAGGTTACTTATTGAGTTTATATAGTTGTGAAAAAAAAAAAAAAAAAAAAAAAAAATATGAACTTTAAAAAAATGTCTGTGGGTTAGATTCACTGGAAGCCATGCAGTAAATCATTTATTTTCGAGTTTACTCCATTGGTCTTGGCAGTTTGAAATCAATCAGTGGCATATCAGGAACCAAACAGTCATTGGGCATCCCATCATGTTTCACTTCCGCACCACCAGTTCATTTATCAGAATACAGTATTGTATCGAATGAGCTTTGGTATGACATATGAACTTTTCTGGAAACATGAGGTGGCATCTTTGTAGAGTAATCATAGTTTTCTGGCGAGTGAATTTCATCCAAATGTCTCTTATCCCTGACATATCTGGAGATCAATGGAGAGTATCTAGTCCCATTGTTGTCACGTTTGTTACATTTTTTATGGTGTTTCGAATCCGTTTTCACCATTACATGACCTCACCGGGTGGATTTACGGTTAAGTAAATTGGGTCATTGTTACACTTTTGTGTCGTTGTTGCAGAATGTCGGCGTCGAAGCGATAAGATGATGCTAAGCTCTGGCACTTGAACATTTTGGAAGCATATTTTACAGAGATTTAATATCGCATTTCCGCCATTGCTTTGAAATTGTATACGTCTCCAGTTGAAACGTGTTGATATTGGACTGGGGCTTACCGTAGGTGGTCCTTTCATCAGCCTCGGCTCCAGTATCAGTTTGATGTGGATATTTTATCTTTGTTTTTATGGTGCAGCCTAAAGCTTTTTCTTCACGTGATGGAGCTTTTATGGCGTTTTCGCTTTTGGACATTATAGAATGGAGCGATGTTGCTCTGGAGGAATGGATGCAACAACGCTGATAGGAACTTGTACACGCGTGGACCTGTTTCATCCAATTCGGATTCAAATTGATATCAATTTTGTTTGCGACGATTGTCTCGGGAATATTCTGAGCAAGCAAATCACTCGTGCCATTCTTTCTTGGAAAGATGTCTCCTGTTGCCAGCGTAATCTTCACTTTAGATACCGGCAATCGCTCTTGAAAGCGAGGGTAATGAAGAATGGAGTTTCACTGCAAGAGCTGATAGGGTCAACAGGATCTCAAGAAAGGGGGATTTTTTTTCCCGTCTACTTCTGGCCGCGTGGAATTGATGGCATTGGAAATCGACAGGTCGATGCAAGGGGAAAATGCAAGAATCGAGACTAAACTATGGATTCATACGCTTGTCAAGTTGCTGACTTTGGCTTGAATATTCTGAGAGCATTAATTTTGAATCGTTGATGGGCTGTCGTGTTGGTATCAATGCGGCTTGGCGGTGAAAAGAGGAAAATGTTAGTGCATCTTAAAATGGATATTTGCGTAAGTGACTTCAGAAAAAAAAATGCACTGAATACTTAAGGGGATAATCCATGACTGTATCTTATCCTTCCTGGAGGCTATTTTCATGGTAGTCTTTACTGAAAGATTTAAGTGTGACAATGTGTTATTACATGGCGGGTATTTTTCATGCAGAGTGGGGGTTGACAGAAATGGCTTTCTCGGTGGCCACAATTTTTAAATTACTTGATGCCTGCCAAAAAAAAAAAAACAAGCGTTGAAGTTTTGAGATTTTTTGATGTTTGGACAATGTAGCTATAAATTGATTTTGATCGAGCTTCAATGTATCCACTCTCGTGCTCTCAAATAATAATGACACAAATGATGTTGGACAATTTTCCATGAATATTTTAGTTTGCTGATTGTGTCGTACGTTGGCCGAGTTAGCACTTCTGCGTAGATCAAACTTGTATTGGCATGTGTTCATCGCTGTTCTCGTTTGTACATCAGTACATGTTGCTGGCATTACTGCCCAATTGGTCAATTGCTTGGATGTCAATGCCACAGACAGCAAAAAGTGGGCAGTCAATCGGAAAGAATTTGCAAAGACGATCAGCTAATTTACAGTAGATACCCTTGGTTCTGTTGTCAAAAAATCATTTTGCAGATTAACCAAATGTTTTTTAAAGCTTCAACATAGTCAACTATGTTGTGACGTGTGATAATCACTCTTGACTGTTCTCGATTGTGCATACTACTGCCCTAAATAAAATTTGTCGAGACAGTCAGCCATTTGTAAAGCGATTGCCAAGTATACACTTAAAATCCAACATTGTATGTGACAGTGGGTGATCTTAGTTCTGTTGTCAAAGAAATCGTTATACCAAATGCTTTCAAAGCTTCAACATAGTTAAAAAGTTCTTAGCAACTTTGCGTATTCATGCCACATTTCTGTTCCACCAGTGCTTCTTTGTTATATATTCTCCTGCCAGCATTTTCTACGAAAGCCCTTCAATGTTTTTGATGTTTGTTGTAAAAAAAAGAGATAAGTTTAGTTTAGCTACGTCTAGTTTAAGCTAGCTTTCACGAATTCATAAACTGACAGTAGACATAAAATTGAATTTGATATGTGGACCAAAGTCCGCTGACACAGGAGTCTGGCTGCGTACTTTTCTCAGTTGTCACATTTTCCATATGACGAATAAAATCATGTTGTTGCTGCTGCTTGCTCCCTTTCTGCTCTATTTAAATTGTGGCCTCGCTCAAATCGAGCGAAATATCGATTTGAGGATCGATTAGCTGCAATGTTAACTTCCCATTCTGCTCTTCCTCGTTATTCATCGACTTTGACGCACCCTCGTTGCGTTTCCGTTTTCTCGTCCAACCCAATTTTCGCTGAAATTTCTTATTATTAAACGCAGACAGGGATGCAACTGTGTTCGGTTTCCAATGACTTGGTTGCCCTTGGTCTTTTCATGTTTCTGCCATTTTCACCATTCCGTCTTGATTCTCTGAGACGTTTTACTTCCCAATCATCTATCATCTAGCTTTCATTTTTTCTTGGCTGGGACCTTCCCCCCACCCTCTTTTTTTGTCTTAGTATTTCATAAAGACCCTTACACCCCCATTTATATCTCACACACCAACGAACCACAAGTTGCTGAAAGTGGATGCATCGGCGTTTTTATCTTTTTGCTTTTTCATGAATTTTTCATCCGAAACCATTATTCTAAAATATTCTGTTGCACTATGGTTTCATTTTTCAGTCTCGTCGTTCGCGCGATTCCGAAAGCGTGAGACGAGAAAATTGAAAATAATTGATTTTTATCGGTTAGGGTTGAACAGCTGTTGTGCTGTGATGAATTGATGCATGTATTGCCATGCATCTTCAAGTACCTCTAAAGTTTAAAAGATGTCTTGAAATGACTGAAATCTTCTTTAAATACTTTAAAATGCATCGAATAAATAAGGTATCCAGCGACTTTGCAAATCGGGAAATGTGCTTGAAGTTGTATCACCTTGAATAAGTATCTCCTTGAATAAGTCTGGAATCATTTGTAACTTTATGCCGGAATTTCCTGTTCTCGTCAGGAAATTTATGATAATTAAAAAAAAAACTATGTAAGAGTCTGTTCTTTAATAATTCTATGGGTATGTTTGTGACTTGTTTGTCAAGTACTGTGGTAATTAGTCGGGCAAGAGGTTCTTACAAATGTAAGGAATGAGTCTTGGGCAGTGACAATGGACACCATAATGTGTCTTTGAATGCTACAAAGTTACATTCAACGTTTTAAAATAATTATGATACTTCTGGAGTACCTGTTAAAGTTCTTAACTTGCTTCTTAAAGTACATCCAACGGCCATAAACTACCTCTTAAATTCTGCCTTTAAATTCCATAAAGTACTTCTTAAACTGTCTATAGATACTATGAAATGTCTCTGAAACTGTCTTTAAATGCTATAAAATAGTGCTTCAACTTCTTTAAATTGGCTGAAACTGTTTTTAAATATTAACAATGACCTGCAGGTGTTATTAAATGCTTTAAAGTGTATTTTAGTTTGACTTAAAATGATTTAAAATAGTCATTAAATACCATAAAATGTATCTTATGGATTCCTTTCGTATATTCAGAGTAAATCTGTAAGTACGTTAAGAATCCGCATTTCAGAATTTCATTATTTTTAAGGACGCCATTTTTGGTAATCCTGTTAACTTGAGAATGTGCATTAATTGGGCTTGAGACATGTAAGGAGGTGTTTGTTTGGGCTGTGATTTGAGGGATGTGCCATAAAGGGATCAGGTATTACTTCTCTCATGACGTCCCACATGGGAATCTGGAGCATGGATTTTCGTTTGTAGTCGCACACTTTTCTGGTGACGGTTCTCCAAAAGAGTGTTTTGGCCGTTTGGAGATCTGCAGGTCTATGGAAAGTTCACGAGGATGACGTGAGTGACCTTAATCAAATTCAGCCCTTTGGACCCCTTACTTCGTTTGAATGTGTTTATGGCGTAAAGGCGCCCTTTCTTGTTTCATCTTATAGCTTCGTCTTGTACATCTTGGTCCTACGTGCACCGATTGACAAATGAGTGTTGTCTGTGATGAGTAGTTTTTGGGAAACCATGGAGAACGAATTTAAATTGAAACTCCCGTGATGAACTGCTGAATATCTCGATACCGGGAGCCTGTGGAGATTGTCGTCCACGAGACACGGATTTGCCATGCTGTGGAAAGTCACTCTTATCGATTTTGTAATTATTTGTGACGCAAGCATCCAGATGCAAGAAATATGTCAGCTGGTAATAGACCGAGCGAGTTATGATAGCAGTGTTGCGTGTTGTATTGTAGTGCACAATCTTCCAGACCTGAATCTGAAGTCGTGGCTAACAAAGCTATAATAGACATTACATAGATAGAAATGGTTGCAATGCAAATCTCCTGACCATTGAACTGGTTGTTACATCGGTATCAGCATGGTTAATTTAAGGGCACACTAAATCTGACAGTCACGTGAGACTTTGTATTATGTCTGGAAAATCATCGTTGTAATCGGTGATAATCCTCCTGTAATTGAATATTTGAAATTGATTTTGATGGCGTGTCACGTGATTTCGTGAGCTATTCAATTACGATGATCTAATTTATATATCTACAATTGGGGAGTTGCCGTAATTAAAATGTTGTACAATTCAGCACATATAGTTTTCATTCGCATGTTATGGACACCAATCAATAAATGGAATTAGCGGCGTTGTATTCATTATCACTTTGATGTAAATCGAAGGGAACATTCATATTTACAATGTGACAATAAGTGCTTGATCATTAATATAGGATATGGAGTTCATTCAATGCTTGTCATCATTAATTATTACATCACTAATGGCTCTCTAATTCGAGCTTTGGATTAAAGAATCTAAAGCGCCTTAACTATAGTGTGGCAATAAGTACTTGATTAATTGTATGTAGTTAATTCAATGCTCGTGTCATCATTAATTATTACTTTTGCTAATGTCCCGAACTTTGGTTTAGAGAACCTCGGGAGCCTTAACTAACTAGTGGTTGTGTTGTCAGATAAAATAGGGTGTTTATCTATAGATTTCTAAAAGCGTGCCAAAACTGGTGTAACTTGGAACGACATCTGAGCCACTCTAAATCTCCTGATGCGTTATTATCGAATGATAAGACGGTGCATTCATCTGTATGCATATTTTATGTTTAGAATTTGCATTAATTATGCAGATCTGCGTCAAAGCAGAAATGCTCCGTCATCTTGTTTGGATTGGTCCAATAATTACAACAAGAAAAAAAATTTGCGGATGCTCAAAAGAGATATTGCTATCAAATTACGTAGGTGAAGTGTGCTAGTTTTACAGAGTATTCTAATTGGGACAATGTGATTTTTTTTTCCATTTGGTATCTGCTCAACTGATATTCACTTTGTTATTGAATCATTTTTATTGCATCAATAATGTTCTAATTAAAGATGTTAAAAATTACATTAGTTGCACAGACGGCGAAGATAATAAATTTTCGTAATTTTTGTTGTTTCGGTCGCTGCCCTAATCCAATAACAAATTACTTTTGCGTTATACAAGCTGAGTGCCTGAAATTTGCTTAATGTCTTGGCGCGAGAGGCTGTAATATTTTCCGCAAAACGTGCTAATGAAATAATCTTTAATGCACATTGATGCCGAAAGCGGAGAATCTGGATTGCATCCATATCTCAAGCAAAAGTGTAGGTGTTTAAAATATATACTGTATTAAGGCAATCTCTTTTATGGTCTGTGCAAGTGTAATGTCACCGGAATAACGTGAGATAAGCACTCATGGAACTCCATTAACATTTGCAAGAACTGTTCATTTTTTTCTCTTCTGATTCGACACTGTCAAGTAATTCGGCTGCTTAAAGCTCAAGAACTTTTGGGTGAACTGTTCAATCAAGAAATGACCGTGTGTCGTCAGGCCGTTCACACCAAAATTTGATTGTCAATAGAGGAGGTCTACATAACATTTAGCGCCCTCTGTGGTAGTTTTAGGGTTGTTTCCTGGGGGGACAGGCTAAAAACGTGCCATTGAGTTACACGTGTTTTTTTCGCTCTAAAAAAGGGTTTTCAAACATTATGAAGAGGAATTGTTGAGTTCCATGTTGTAAAAACAACTTTAGGAACGTCAATTGCAAGATTTCATACCACAGGATCCCTAAAAACTCCAATATAAGAAAGAAATTTATTGTATGTATGTAAGTGAAACACGTGGTGACATTCAAATAAAACCCCGTTTTGTTTAAATAAAATGGTTTGCACGTGGCCTACACGTTCTCAAAGTGTAATTTCCACTCTCAAATTTCAAAAACTTCCGTTAAATTTCCAAAATATCACAAAAATCCGTTCCTAAAAGCAAAATCAATGGAAATGCTATATGGACGACGTTGGGCTGTCCTCCCAGAAAATTTGGCCACTAGAGGCGCTCATGCATTGCACATGCGCCGTTTTGTAATATAGATCGACCTCCTCTATTCCAAATGCATTGACTTGCAAGAGTGGTGGCATGCCACAACTGTACGTGTGGATCAATAACAGATCCAATTCTTTCTTTAATTGCATATTGGGTGGACATTTCCCTGAAAATTAATAACACGTACAATACTGTAGGTGGGGGTGCAATAATACTGTTTAGTCTGTTAGAACAGCGCCTCTGTCTGAAGGAAGTTCTGGCGTTTTTTGATTGAGCAGTTCATTGCTCAATTCTAGACAGTTTTTCCACTCCCACGTATTTGTCAGGCAGCATTCGTCACAAAAATATTCGATGCCAAATTATGCCTCGCAAATACCTATCAATCAGCTGCTTGGGTACAACAACAACAAAAAAATGTGTGTTTAGGATTCTAGTCTTGCACATGGGTGGTACTGTTACTTTTCGCAACATCGCATAAGTATTGTCTGGCGAGCGTCTCTTGTCGAGTATTTCACTTATTTACGAGCTTACACCGAAATGCACATTTTTAATTTGGTTAGGGACCTACTTAGGTTCTATGGTACTTTGCTTGATGTGTTCGTGGCTTTCTCTAAGGGGCGATTTCTCTTATTTATAGCCTTTTTACAGGGATGCCTTTGATTATTGCCCACTCCAAATATTTGCTCCAACTGCCGGTTCTGTGGCTTACGTTTTAGTGCGTTTCTAAGTGCATTATAAAATAGGAAAGTTAATTTTAAGCTCCCCCTGTTTAAAATCATCGATGTATGTACTACTAATCAGGTGACATTGCTCGTAATTGTCTAATCAGGATGTGCCCGTATATGCCAGTTTGCATCCATGGCCATGGCTTTTAGGACTGGGTATAAAGGAAGAATGTGAAGATGTTGGTGTATGTAACGTGGTGTGGATGAGACTTTCTGATTATCAGTCGTGGATTCCCATCGTGATATTGCATTCTTTATGGTCTGTGCTCGTACACCGTATAGGCAGCAGATATTGCTTTTTTAAAACGTCGTTACTCCAACGTATAAGGTGGGAAAAAAAACGTTCATGTGCTTCGGAGGACCTATATTACAACTAGCTGTTTAACTCCAGTCAATGTTACTCGTGGAATTGGTGCATCTATTATAAACGTCCATTACTTTTTAATGTGTCTTCTTTTTTTTTTTGGGTCTCGATCGTGTGAGTCGATGGCTTTAGAAACTTTGTAAGCAATTTGGTAGAAAGACAGCCTGTGTAGGTGTGCAAGTGCTGCGTACATTACGAATTCCTGTAAAGGTGCGTTTCCACGTGAGATTTACTCTCGAGAGTTACTCGTCACATTTCATATTCCACAAAACTTCCCATAGGATAGCTCTGCTGCTATCCGGATATGGTCACAGAAGTATGGTCTTGTACTTGTAGGGGTATGGAGCGATACTTGTACAAACAGTATAAGTTGTGTTCCACAGATAATATTTGTACAATTTTAATTTATTAGACCATACCTTACAAGTTACGAACAAATCTTGTCAGTTTACGAGTGTTCTGTTCCACAAAGGTATTGCTATTAGCAAATATTGCTCGTAACTTGTAGGAAATTTGTTATAGGTAAATGATTACTTGTAAATTAAGTATTAGAAAGCATTTATAATAGGAATGGAACGTTTTTAATTGAATAAACATGTGGTCCAGTGACAGTGAAGATCACTATCTGTTTTTTGACAAATTGCTGCTAAATTTACCAAAATTATGCCCTTTCTTGCTTCAATAGCACAGAGAAGTAGCATTTTATTTTCTCGAGACGCTATTTTCTTTTCGCCTTAGGCTTGGGATATCACTTGTACACATTTACTAATAATTTACAAGTTGCTGAGATTATTAGTGGAATGCCATACTACAACTCCATATACTTGTAACTCGTACACTAATACTTGTACATTTTTGTGGAATAGGGCCCAGGGCGTTTTTTGCTCCATTTTTGGACTAGCTCTCGATGTTCGTATTTTGCGAGCATATATCAGAGACAGCTTCTCGAAAAGTAGCACGCGCTACATTGAGAACTGCAATCGAGAGTTTCTCTCACGTGAAAACGCACCTTAAAATGTTGTGGTCTCCAATAGTATACGGGTATCGTGCAAAATTTTCGATGTTTCACGTGGGGGCAAAGATAAATGAAACACGTTTCATTCTGTTTATATATAGAAGATACTGTAATTCAGATTAGCATCATATTTTACCTTGCAAAAATTCGACTTTGAATTACCTTAGGGCATCATTAGTGAGTTTTCGATGTATGTACATGTACACGTATGGGAAGCTTGAATATTACAGGCAAACGAGGTTTTTAAATGAATGTTGGCTTGTAATTACTGTCTTAATGAATTTTGGTATTACAACAACGGATTGGTGCTGATGAAATTTTATCCTTCTTCGAATGAAATATTAGTTTTGGGTCGTAATTAGTGTTATTGGTGCTGATGAAATTTTATTTTCGTTTTTAAAGTACCTGCTTTCCTTCTTCGAATGAAATATTAGTTTTGGGTCGTAATTAGTGTTATTGGTGCTGATGAAATTTTATTTCGTTTTTAAAGTACCTGCTTTCCTTCTTCGAATGAAATATTAGTTTTGAGTCGTAATTAGTGTTATTTACTACTGTCTATACATTGCTTTTCATAACTGCTTTCTCGAATATATTTTAAAAATTCATCTTTGCTGTTTTATTTTTGCAGGAATTTTGGAGCTTCATGCGCAATCAAAATCACGTCGTACCACAACATTATTTTGAAATGGATAACCTTGATGGTGAGATAATTATTTAATTTGTTGTGACCTTATGTTGTTTTTGTCTGTTACGTAGCAATGTCTTAATCTAACCAAGTACATATGTCTCGTGTTATCATGCTTCTGAAACCTAGTTGTATATCTATAGCTATATGTTTTTGGTCTATGTCGTTCTTTAATTAGTATCTTATGACGTAGTTTGACTACCCATATCAACTTGTTGGTGGAATTTATAGGATTTTGAAGAATGCTGGAATTGGGATCACACGTTTTGTGTCGGGAATGTTTTAAACATAAGCAAAATATGGGCCATGTTTTGTAGCGCCATAACATTAGTATTGCAGTCTCATTGAGATGCATTATACGTAACTTTGGTTTCTGAATTATTAATGTCAGTGTGGGCATCAGTATTTCTACGAAGCTGTGCATGGCTTGGCAATTCATTCCTTTTTTTTTATCTCAATAATTATTCAACTTATAATCTATTTGACATTTACCATTGAAGTAATAATAAAGGTAATCACGACGTTTGGAGAGTTATATTAAAAACGAAAGATGGAATTCTATTCAAATATTCATTACCGAAGCATTTTGCAAACGTTTTTTGACAGGATGAGTATTTCTGAAGACAAATTTATGCATTGCTTTATTCAAATGACTGCTATATTTTCTTTGAAAAACTAAAGATAGGCATCATTAGTTTTCTAATTATCTGAAATTGCATCGTCTGGAGATTTTATTTACGTATTACAGACTATTATGCTTCGTATTCTTTTGTGGAGTTGTGATTACCTTATGCTCGACTCTCTAGAGTTGTTTGAACAGAAGTTAGCACAAAATTAAAAACTAGTTGTCTGACAACTAATATTGATTTGTGCGCACACCTGAAAAGGAATTGCTTTGCTTTATAAAATAAGGCGTGCATTCTTAAATTGTTTTACAAGTTAAATTTAGTGCATGGCCTTAGGTGGCGCTGCATGATTGTGTAATGCCATTGTTGCTCATATAGTTAGGAGCCATTATGGACGTCCTTTAATAATGGTATTTTTGTGTTTAATTGAATTTTAAAGATCAGTGAATGGGGGAGAGGAACACCAGAGGAAATGTGTGCCCAGTCCCAAATGTACTTAAATTTTTAAAACCTCAGGGAAAGTCTGGGATTATGCTTAAAATTTGTGTTAACAGCAGTTTCTCTAAACAGAAAAATCTGGACAGAGGGGTGCTTTGCTTGGAAATATGTGATGAACCTTTGTATTTTCTAACAAATTTGCTAGTCACCCTGCTTTAAAAAAAAAAACTTAATGACGTCTGGGATCTACGGTACATGGAGCCTGTTGCCCACCTGGCGAAAATCACTCACAACTCACACGAAATCGTCTGCTAAATCAGAAAGTGGACGTTCGCGCATGTGCAATAGTTAGTGAGGCAAGCTCACATGACGTCACGGAAATGAGCATCGCCATGCCGGATTTAAACATCACTTTTGAAGCGCACAACATGGCGGCCAGCTAGAAAATATGGTAAAATGGTAAATATGGTCATGTGCTTCACGCCACTAGCAGGAGCGCCGATCTTTTTTCCTTTTGTGAGGTGCGTCAAGTGGGAGCTGGCACGCAATTTTGTGAGGTGTGAGTTGTGAGAGATTTTCGCCAGGTGAGCAACTGGCTTAAGAGGCGTCTGGGATAAAATGGACACCGTGTGGACAGGGGGCAGTTTTTGAAGGAATTCCGGTGACGTCCTTTTTGAATGACCCCTAGCTTACTTCAATTTTATCCAGAAACAGGGTTCAGTGAGTCACTCATTTCAAATGGATGAAGCGTGCATTAACCAATGGAAACTGCATTAAGTATGCTGTTATCCAGTTTGTTTCCTATCAAAATGGCTCTGCCTGTTCCTCTCGTCTTTATTACACAACATACATAATACGTGGGTGTCATATGGCCTTTCCGTCCTTCCAATGCTCACCGAAAACCCTCTTGGAAACGATAAATGAATGTAAATAACTGCGTTTGTAGCTACCCATTTTCTAAATTGAAAGCTTTTTTTTTTTTTTTTTTTTGCTGAAGTCGATCTTGCCACGTATCCCTCCTATTGCTTGTGTTTCGAGCTTGGCTTCATCGGTTGAATTTATTGATCATTTACGAAGAGAATTGACTTATTGTCACCTCTTCGCACTGACGAATAATCGAGTGTCTGTACGGCACAGACTCGAGAAAGAACTATCGC
The DNA here is from genome assembly GCA_034698625.1 of Julus scanicus. Classification (NCBI taxonomy): domain Eukaryota; kingdom Metazoa; phylum Arthropoda; class Diplopoda; order Julida; family Julidae; genus Julus; species Julus scanicus. The sequence goes on along the minus strand of JAQGBW010000335.1, from coordinate 15,473 downwards.
CTCCCCCGTTTTCCAATTTTCCATCCCCAGACTCGATTGGTGGATGAATTTTCCTCCTAGGAACATGGGGGTTAAACACAAAATAAAGCCCCGACTTAATATGAAACGCATTACATGCCCCCCACATGAATGCGTTCAAGGCGGAATGCACTCAAACTCAATTTTGTAGGGTGACTCAGAAAAGAAATCATTAATTCGTGGGCAATGGATCTGTAATGCAAGATTTCTCTGATGTAATTTTGTGCAACGTACAATAGATGGAGTATTTTCCCCCATATGCAATTTGTTGTCCTAAGAAACGTTCATAAAATGTCATTTTGAATCGACACGTGATCATCATTGAATTTACTCTTGAGTAAAATTAGATGTTCATTATTTTTTTTTTATCTAATTGTACAAACTGTCTCGAAACAAATTATTTATGTTCAAAATAAAATGAAATAATGCGAAACTTGAAGTATTATAGTTTGAAATAGTACTGAAATAGTCTGCCTAATGTGCATATACATATATTACAAAGGGCATACAGTATGTCCATGTATGGTCAAACAATGGATGTACATTTGCATACAAATGCCCAAATTTTATAATTAAAAAGTAAATTATGATAACGTGTTTTAAGAGTTTGTAAAGGGTCTGGTGTGTAACAGTAGGTACCTTCAAGTGAGAGGCTGGTAATATCAGCTGGAAGCGGCAATTTCGGCGGATGTACATGTGCGCAAGCGCGAGGAACATCACTCACCGCCGAATTCAACGTTTCCGGCTGTATAGTTACTAGCCTCTCACCATATAGTTGGGACTATACAGTTTATTTATTTTTTCTTCAAATAGTGGCTTGGGACAACTATAATCTAATGATAGTCTCACTCCCTGTAGTTTATGGATTTTTGAGAAATGAGAACAGTCGTGTTGGCTCTTAATCGATAAATCGTTTCGCTTGATTAATTTTCCTCTTTTTTTTCCCCTCCCATGATTTTTGTTTAAAAATTGTCATCATTCCTAATTTAGAAATAAAAGGATGTAGGGGTTTATTTTTTATCTGCGTGCTGAATATCGAGCGTAATTATAAAATCGATTTCTTGGCGAGTCTTTCATCGCACTTTCCAGCTTGTATATGCAGAGATAAAGCAGGCCACCGTATAAAACCGTATCATCCTCTCATTAGTCTCCTATAGATGGAGTAACTGGGCCTAATCAGTTGTCACATGAAAGTTTTATTAGTGTTTGTCGTTTGGATAGCGGAGCAATTAAGACATGCGTGTCGTTTCCCTGTCAGCCTTTTACTGCCACTCATATTGGAATTTTTCTATGTTTTTTTTTTCATTAACTCTTCCCCCATCATGGAATCGTGGGTGTGGACAAGCACCTCATTTGCCTAACGTCAAGATTTCGATTTTTAAGATCTGAGGAAGTAGAGAGGGGGGAAAGAGGAAAAAAGTATATGTGACTTTGGGTGAAAAGGGTTGCCACCAAGGGGTGATCCATAAATTATGTCACACTTTTTTGCATTTTTGTAAACCATCCTTCCCCCCCTTAGTCACAATTCTCCCATACCTTGGTCACAATTGTCACAAAAAACAAACATCCCCCTAGGTGTGACATAATTTTTGAATGGCCCCCAAGTGACGTACTTACCAACTATCCAAACTGGGATATGGTCTGCGATTAGCATATTGATCACCTTAACCCAGGTCACTCTGCCTTGATCTTTGCATGAGTCCAATTACTAATTTGAGCCTCGCCCTGACCTCATTCGTGGCCACATTTCTGTTGTGTCTCTACTTACCTTAGCAGCAGAAGTTTTAAATTGCCTGCACATTTTTGTCATTTCAATTTGGGTTTATAGCAGTACTTTAATGTCATTCCTGTAGACTTTATAGCCTTTATTTAGCTCCTACTCAGACCCGGAATTTCTGGGAAAACGACCATTTGAAAAATACCGGTCATAGTTGTTGATCTGTAAGGTTATGGCGCTGGCCATTTTTCTCTTTGTTGCCCACAGGACACCTTTGTTTAGAGGCCTCATCAAAAAACTGCTTTTCCATTATGTCCAAGTTGTAAAACCGACGTGTGGAAATAAAACAAGGGCTGTAAAAGCTCGGTGTGTGTGTCAAATCGATAAATCAGAATCCATGGCTGAAATGAAGCAAAAGTTAAATCAATATTAAACTATAATTCAGTACGAGCCCCTCAAAAAGAAGATTGGGATTTTGCTTTCAAACGTTGACTTGTTTCGGTGTAAATAAAGTTTCATTTCATTTTCTCCCCGTATTTTATATATATCATCACATCTCTTGTCTCTTGAAATAGCTTAATAAAAATAACAAACTTGCACTTTGGGATGGGCTTACGAATTCAGTCTTGGTCTTAGATATTAAGCCAGGAGTTTTCTGATTTTTTTTTTCTCCATTACTCGCGATATATCTATCTCATCATCCATCTTTTCGAGCTTTCCTTTGGCCTTTACAAATCATCTTTCTGCCATGTAGAGGATATATTTTTTGAGGATAACAACACGAAAGTATTAAGTCTTTTTAGATGGAATGAGAGATTTGCTGAAGAACCAAAAGGCTACAAAACGAGTGACTGGATGGAGCAAGACAGAAAAAATTGGAAACTCGTGAACAATGTGCAAAACTGTCCTTTTTTTAAAAACTTGAAACCTTGTACAGTCACTTCCAAGTCTAAATTCTGCTGTTAGATTATCAAAACCCAATTTACTCTTGTAAACTGTAACGTGAAACGAAAACATGTCCTGCATGTTGATGATGGTATGTGTTTGTTGCAATGGTTTTTTATTCTGTTCCAGACAGTGTTTTGTACACAATGTAGCACTCTATAGTAGAAGACAGGCTAGAAAAAAAATTGAAAAATGTTAGAAATGTAGTACAACTATAAGTTTCATGTAGGCTATTCATTTTGATGAGGACAAGGAGGTCGAAAAGTCGACACGAAATCGATAATCGACATATTTAATGTTTCTTACTTGCGTCATATTGCCGGGTAACGGTTTCAATTTTTGATATCTGAAAAATTGCATTCCGTAGCTTGCTGCGTTTGTCGTTTGTCTTCGAAATTTAATTCATGACGCTTCTTGTTTCTTGTTTTTTAGGCCTTCAAATTGTGTTCATTTTCTTTCCATATTGAATTAGATCGGGCCTCTGGCTTAATTGCATATCAGGAAATAGACAGCCAGCCTATCACTCGAACGCATTGGGGATTTGGGGAGGTTTTTTTATTATTATTCTTGAAAAGTAATTCGTATTTTATTTCTTACTTAAAGCAAACTAATTTATTTTACTCTCAAAAACGTGTCGCAAATGGCCCAAGAAATTGAATTACATAATCAATACTTTCGACGCTTCTGGAAACTAGTGAATTGCTGCGTGGCAAATTGTGATAAATCATGAAGTCCAAATATTCGTTCGTTCGTTGGAAACTCGAGTCTTAACACTGATTTCACATATGCTTCGTAATCTTGTTTTTCTTGGCAATTTTACACTTAGGATACTTTATTTGAAAAATTCCTAGTGTTAACACATGTATTCCTATCAAATAGTTGGCAATGAGTTTAGACGAAAGGGGTTTGTATGAGCAGTGAAAAACTTGAATCTGCCAAATGTCTGGGTATGTTTCTTTGGTTGTACAGTAGAACGCCTCTTAACCGGCCTCCCTCTTATCCGTTTCTCCGGCTTAACCAGCGCTTTTAGACGGATGCACAAAATAAATTTGTCTCTAAAAAATGCATCTGCAGTGCATTGAGGAATTGGTATATAAATAGTAAATTAAATTTATTCCCAAGTTTTATTTTATTAATATTATTGTTGTTTATAAATTTCGGATTAACCGACTCTTTATTTTAATTAAATGTGCACCCAACCTCCAGGACGGATAAGAAACTTGGCTTTATAACAATCTCATCCAATGTTTATAAATTGCATAAAATAAAAATTTAAATATTTGCATGATAACCTCCGGATTAACCGACTGCTTTAACCATCCAGTCGTAACCATGACGGAAAAGAAGGGTTCAGCTGTATATCCAATCTCATCCAGTGCTGATGAACTGCGCTCAAAAATTTAAATATTTGTGTGATATTAATACTCCTAATATCAACATTGTTTAATGTTTGTTTGAATTTCTTAAGTACTCTTTTGATATTATTTTCATGAGCAACAAATTTGGTATTGGCCTATTACTTTCTACATATGCACTACTGTATTTTTAGCAGCAACTTTGAAATGTTTTAAAAACACTGTTTTCTCGGTAGATAAATTTTTCCTCGTAGAAAAAAAGAGCATGTTTTTAAATTTTAATAATTTTGTAAATTCGTATTTCAAAATATTTTCATCCCGATTTGACATGTCTTATCACAGTTTGGAAACCAGCTGTTTAGTTTTGAAAGACTCGACACATTTGAATTATTCATACTGGGAGCAGGGCACACGATGGCATTTGCATGTTATCTATCATAATTTTCATACTTGATTTAAATTTATGTGGCACGCGTCATAAATATACTTAATATGTTATCACCGCGTTTAGATTTAGGTAGACCGCACAATATAGAATTTACGACCTGCGGCCTTAACAGGATCAGGGCAAATCGACGAGTATTTTTCGAAAAGTCTCATTTCATGATTTATTCATTCCGGAAATTCCCGTTGTCCACTTTAACGGTTATCGCCTAATAAAGCGCAAATAACGCGGGTAAACATGATTGTTGGAGTCTATAGCTGGACAACTCGTCAATTCGAAACCTAAATTTATGGGCAGAACAATGGAAAAAAAAAAGTTTGTGTTTGCAACTGGGTTGAATGTATTACACGCAGAGCGTCTCACCTAATCAGATTTATTTTCCATCTTCCTGTGCATTAGAAGGTAAATTGAAGCCAAATGTTGGCAGTGTTTGCCGGGTGAGCGTTTTTTTCTAATTCAATTTCGTGTCGAACGTCTTGGTTTATCAAAACATTAGGCACGCACGCCTACGTTTCGCCAACATTTCACAATGATATTACAACCGATTTTTGATGTGCTTGTGTTTGTATCAAGCTGAACCACTATTCTCATTTAAGTTGAGGGAAAAACAGTTGCTCCAGTTTCTGGAGAATAAGTTGTGGTAAGCTTATGGCGTTATTGAAATGCTCATAGGGATGAATGCCAGGGACGACAATGGAATGGAATTGATTTTTTTTTTTCCAGGGTTTTGAAAGCTAGTTTTTACGGGCAAGTCTAAACATTTTTTTATGCTAACCACGAAATGGTCGATTACTGTGTATGCGGGCAGCCATCTCTTTATTTATTGTCGTGTCAACGCCAAGGCCCCTTTTCTATGGGAATAGAGTATTTCCTGGCAAACGTCCACCCTTTTATTGCAAGGTGCGACCGCCTTTCATTAATGCACGACTAGCTCATGAAATCGCGAATGAATCGAGGAAACATTTCAATTACTTTCGCTTTTTTCACCCAACCTTTTTTGTTGTTGTTGTTGTTGTCTGTCTGCGGCCATTGTCAGGTATACTTGCAAGTAGCGTGCTTTGCTCCACGTGGCTTTTCCGTCCTCGTGAGCAATTGGACGTCCCATTTCTTATTCAATTTCGAAGGGAATGCTCAAGGGAAAAACAAACAATTGCAGTCTAATTTACAACTCCTGACTCCTTGTTTTGTTGTGCTTGTCGTCTAATATACACGTATGTGTTTGAACACTACTATAGTGGGGTACTTAGTTGTCTATGTCAGTGGCTCGGTGTGCTAGCCTATGTGGCGACGAAGAAAGTAGGCTACCTTGCAATCCTGAGAAGCTGGTAGTGATTGCCAGCTTTCTGGGGGCATCGACTTCGTAAGTTAAATTGTTACCTGGTTATTCTTTTGGGAACACCTTCCAGGTGACATACTAGTTTGATGGTGTTTGACTAGCGCTGAAATACTGATGGATAGTGGATTTTTAATCGAGGAAATTAATTATGCAAGGTGCATAGTATGAATCATGTAATCAAAAAGCATGTAGTTTGTTGCCACAAGTCCACTTATTAGAGCAATTTCCAAAAGGGGGTGTTTGGGAAGGGTTTTCGGCGTCAATGATTGTAGGGGATTTTGGCACCACTGAAGTATGAAAGCAGCAAAATAAGCACGTATGATTACCTTATTCTTTTGCATTTTTAAAAAAAAATGCGTCTTTATCGTCGTTTGTGTAACTTTTCTCTAAAAGTAGGAGTTGCAGCTATCCTATATGCGCAATGATGTTGCAAATTCTGGCCCCCTTCCAGAAATGTTATTAAATGCGAGATGGAAGTATCCAAATTCGGTTACAAAAATATGCTCAGAGTTGGGCAGATTTTCTTCACTTCATTTTTGCTTAAATTACGATCACTTAGCGAATTCTGCGTCTCGCGCATTCGCTGAAGTGCACTTTGCAGGTGCCTGGTACGTAATAACGTTAGTCGGATTAGCATTACTGTTAACCTAATTTACCACAAGTAGGTTTGCAGAAACAACGTTGCCTTTTAAGGGACTGCATGACTACATAAGCATGATCATATATGTTGTTATTGACTGTAACTGCACCAATTAAAAATACTGTACGTAACTTTATTTACCCGTTTTCAATGCTGGTTTACCTAATCCTAATTAAGTGCCCACTAAGTTAAAAAATGTCGTTTGATGACGATATTTTTTCCGATAAGGTTACCCATCTTGTCGCAATACTACGGTCTGATAATCTGCATTATACCCGCGATATTGATATGGGCAAACACCTTTTTTATTTTCAATATTTTGTTCAGTTTTATTCACTGTATGTTTTACACGAGCCGATATTTTTGATTAAATTCGCCTGAATAAATTGCATTTCTGGTCTCTGGGCCCCACTTCACAAAAGGCTTGTTGGCCTTCCTTAGCCGCCGTTGGCATACGCTTAATTCCTGTTGGGCATGCTTTTTAGGACCAAGCTAAAGCTCTGGGTTGTTTATTGGATTTTTTTTTTCGGTCTTAAGAACCTTTTTTTTACCTTTTTAGTATTGCTTTTGAAGGCATGCTGTTATGTAACTTTTGGCTTCGTTGCACGATTTGCTGGAACTCATGGGCCTACTTCTAAGCCATGTTCCAAGCCGCGCATTTACCATTGTGTCATTAATCAACGTGAAAAGTACATGCTAGTTTTTCTACAGCTGTAGCACTTTTCTGGTGCTCGGTGCCCTTGCCTTGTTGCTAGGAATTGTGGGCATGCATAATGGATAGAGCTACGAGAACTTGCCAGGCAAAGCTAGATACTCGTGAGGAGATTAAAGTGCATTTACATGACAAAACATTTGGCAACGTGAGTGGTCCCAAGTGTTTCGATGGTCATTCGCGTTGGTTGTTTCTAGTCTTGTTTTAATAAGATTTTTTTGAGCCTTTTTTTTAACGTGTGTTTTGTAGGGCAATGGAAAAATCAATGAGTACATTCGTTGCAGCTAGTCAGGCATTTTTTTTTGTTTGTTTTTGTCTGCCTGCTCTTTTAAATTATCGGTGAAAGCATTCACTAATTCCTTTAGCAGCTCGTGATGGATGCTTTGTTCCCTCTTTTTTTTTTATCAAAGAAGACCATTAACTGTTTTAATTTTTCTTTCGACTGATATGGCCTAAACGTCTCATCTTGGACTGTCCACTTTTCATTGCTAGAAACAAATGTTCCAGATGGTGGCATTCCCTTGCCAAACTCCAAAGGCAGTCGAAATTGTCATTTTGTCAGAGAAATACCACGATCTTTACTCGGGAAACTTGTGTAAGTCTAGACTACTAGATTAAATGAGGTGCTTGTTTGGACACCATTCGAATGAATGGGAACTAAGCTAAATACTCTTTCATATGGCGAAGTGTTGGGTTAGTGATAAATTCCACATAAAGTGCCTAAGTTAGTTTACACTATATAAACGTAGAAATAGTGCATCATGCATTTTTCTAAGTAGGTAGCTTTTTTTTTTTTATTTTGTCTCTTAATGCTATTTGCTAAAATTAAGTGCAGTGAAACGTAATAGCATTCATTAAACTTAAATCCGTGTTTACGCTTAGCAGTAATAGCATTCGTAGTAAAAGTTCATTAATTGCGATTGTACACGACAGAAATTACTTTAATCGGCTTTTAAGTTTTATACGTGGACACGAAGTGCGACCTGGGATCTGCATGGGCATCATTTGCAAGAGGAGCTTAAATTGTATTTCTGCTGACGCCAATTCATTTAATTAAAACGAAACATCAGAATATTGGATCAACAACCAAAAATTTGATTGGATTAGATCCAGTATAAACGCCCTCTGCTTCTCATTTCCTTTAAAATGCATGTCGTTGGCAATATACTATATTCAATTATGCCAAGTGCTCACTCGCATTATAAATATTTCAGGAAGCCATCTACACGTGACACCTTAATGCCACTTTGTTGATAACCAACTGAAAGACATGGCACTACGATATATGTGTATATTTAGCAAATTTCCCTTTTAAGTTATATGCCATGTTGATGAAACTAATTTAGAATAGTGTGCAAGCTTAGGAGTTTTCACCCATTGTCGTTTTTCATAGTCGCAGCTTGGAAAATCGGAAAATGTGCTTGGATTTCCAACCAGGGTCGGGAAATTCTTGTTAATACGACAGAATTTCATGTAGAAAACCCTATTTTTTAAAGTTCTCTTGAAAATTTTCGGAACTTTTTTGATTAATATTGAGAACTTATAATATTGAAATACTTCAAAATGTAAGGAATGGGTCTTGGAATCCTTTGAAATATTCTGGAATTTTTCCCAAGATGTTTACTGGCCAAACCAATTTCAACTTTTTCTCCCTCTTAATATGCACAATTCAAGAAAATTTTTGGACCGATATTTGAACATGATTGACCACCATACCATAGTTGCTCACCAAACTGCAGCTCAAGCCTGGCCTCTTTCTTCTAAGCTTCATCTCAAGCTTGAGTCTCATATTTGGCTGTCTTGTCACGGTCTTGAGCCCGTCTTGGCCGTTTTTCTGTGCAGCTGTGGTATGCATCTTAAACTTGAGACGCAGCTCGGTCTCAAGCTCATGCTATTTGAGCAACTGTGGTTCAGGGGTGAGTCTTTTGTGCAGAACTGAAATGACATCACTGTTCAATACATTGTTGTGGGACCTTCATAACTGCATTTTAGATGCCTTTTGAGTTAAATTCGATGCGTAATTTCACGGTGCACACGTGTGTAAAGAACGGGGTGGCGCCACTAGCTTTCTGTATACGAGACCTTGTTGGATTTCCATCTAATTTAATTAGATGGTAGATATTGACTGTGCCATTTTCTACTGGAAACAAATGGATGTAAGGTAAATGCGCAGTCGATTTGAATGGCAATTGGTTACGCCTCACAATGGCGTTTTAGCAAACGTGTCCTTTTACAGAATAATTGGATGCACGTAGATCCCGTGCTGATTTACTTTCCCCCATCAAGCGAACATTAAAGTTACGGCTTCACCCAAGTTGGCATGGCCGATTTCTGCATAAACAAAAATAAATCAGCCAGGCTGATTTTGGCGGTATATGTTTCTATACGGGCACATATTTCAGCTCGTTTTAACTAAATTTAGCTCGACTGCTCGTGTCTATCCATCTTTTGGCATTTAGTTTTTGAACTACCAGGGGGTTTCTCGTCTGAGCAGAGGGGAATTTGTCTTTACACCGCCACTCACCTGCCTGTGAACATTTCAAGGGCTTCAAGACGCTTATGCATTGTGACTTTAAGCGACGTGTGTTACTTAATTAACGGCATAGAAACGATCACTACTTCCGTGGCGACACTGCACTGGTAATCTATCCTTATGTCTCTCTCTGCATGTATACTGTTGTGCCTAGGCATTGGGCCTTAAGGTGGTATATAACGTTATCACTTTCAATGGGTGAAATTTTAAAACACAACCACAGCCGAACAAAAAGAGATTAAGTCAAAATACAAATTGTTTAAAATAGCTTGATAAATCAGCAATGGCATTATTTTGTCGTTTTTTACTTTGAAATGGTAATTTTTTTAGAATTAATAACAAAGTTTGAAAAATGTCGGCTAATTTGCACTTTCTGTCAGCAGGTGCATGGCAGCATGAGAATGCAAATTAACGGACATTTTTCAAATTGGTTTATTAATTTTAAAAAAATCTGCCATTTTAAAGGGAAAAACGACAAAATAATGCCATTGCTGATTTATCAAGCCATTTTAAACAATTTTTATTTTTATTTTATCTCGTTTTGTTTGGCTGTGGTTGTTTTAAAATTTCACCCATTGAAAGTGATAAGGTTATATACCACCTTAAGTTAGAAGGTTTAGTTTGGAAAACGACAAAATGAAAAAAAAAAATTGTTTTCAATACTTTGGGTTTTCAAACCCAAGTTCCTTGCAACAAGTAGGACCAACAGTTGATAGACTGTTGGTCCTTCTTCTGGTGGCGTTGAAGTTGCGCATTGCAGCACGTGAAGATTTGTGTTCTCTGCAATGTTTTTTAAAAATTCTGCTTCTGGAATGAAAGGGTGCGGCCATGTTGGGAATGTTAGGCTGAATGATTACAGGCCCTCCAAGGGAGTAGTGAACAATAATAAGGCCCATTGCATGGGAACTGAATCTTGCAAAATTTATATTTTACAGTCGACAAGCATTACATGGTTTCTGGAAAGTTGCTTATATTGCCATAGACCTTTATTTGGAGGGAAGGGGGTATGATGTAAGAAGCGATTTTCGTTCGTTCGGATGGTGTTCCCCTTTTCGTTAACTTTTCCGTATCATATTTCGCCGAAATTCTTGTGTGCCAGATTCCTGAGGAAAGATACCTCTCCACGTACTTTTTTTTATCTCTCCACAAAAAAAAGCCATTGCCACGAAAAATGCAATGCTAGTGAGGTGTCTCAAAAAAATGTATTTTCGGGGACTCTATTTTTAGTAGCAGTCTGGCCGCACCCCCAGGTAGCACCGTATCGACCAGGGACCCACTCTCCAAAATGAATGTTCGCGCAATATTCTTTTTTGTGTGTGCTCTACTGGCCCGAACGGGATAAGCGTTATTGCTGCTATTTTAATGCTGCGTCGTGCTGTGAGTGCTTAAGAGGGGTGTAGTTTTACGGTTCGTATTTCTTGCCATGGTAAGCGGGTGTGTTTTGAGGTTTCGTTTAGCATATTCCGTGTGACACCTTGTGGAAATGCGCGCGTTGGAGGGAGAAAAAGACGACAGAAGGCGGAATTCGGCAATGCGGTGCCATGATTCACGAACATTTGGGAACGATCACGGTGGACCAAACAGCTGCAACATGTTTGATACGTGTGCTGGCTGCTTTTTTAGTTTCTTCCAAGGGACGTTATGCAAAATGTGTCACGGTTCAGGGGTGGCTTGCTTGGTCATGCGATTGCTATTCGCCTTATTTCAATGGTTTTTTAACAGGTGTGCCGCGAACGGTTTTGCAATCGGATAGCATTAGAAATAATCTATATGTGTATAACAGAATATTTTATTCCAAGCAGTTTTTCTTTATTTCATTGAGAAAACTAGAAAACCTCCCTAAAAAACTAATGGTGTGTTGTGACAATTGTAGCCCGTTGTTGTGTACCACATTAATTTGTAGGTCTAGTATCCCCTAACTAAAAAAGGTCGAATAAGCCTTGTATGAAAGATACGAGACACTGTTTCTACCTTCCCTGGTGAAAAAACAATAGAAACCAATAGAGATTTGTATTGGTTTCTATTGTTATTTGAACACTTTATTGATTTTAATTGTTTTCTACCTATGGTTCCTGTATTGACTTCTATGGTTTAGCTGTATTGACTGAACAATAGAGAAAAAAAAAACATAGAAAACAATTGAAACCAATAAAACCAATAAAATTTTTCTATTGATACCAATAGAAAACAACGTTCCAAATAACAATAGAAATCTCTATTGTTTTTTTTTCCACTAGAGTTTGCCATAAATGCTTTGAGACGTCGAGTTATATAACCATGTCTGGGGCAGTGATAATATATTTGTAAAAATTAGTAAAATGCAATGCAATTATGCTTATTTTGCGGTTGTATTGTTGTTGTCCACGACTGGTGGAAGGTTATGGAGTGTTTCACTTTTTATTTCATGAAAAGACATGGAATACGCAAGTTCATGTCCATCTACATCTTCTATAAGTTCGTACGACTCCCAGTGGTCCCATTGTCCATTCTGTGTTTTGTTTGGCAAATAGTGCTTAATGGTTGGAATGTCTTTACTAACTGCCTTTAATGTCTCTCTTCAAACACATTGTTCTAAACTGCGGTGCTTCAATGGGAATACCAGGAATGATTTTCATGAGAGATAAATTAGGCCGTTTAATCGTTAAGTTTGAACAAAAGTTTGATATGCTTTTTTTAAAAATAGTTGGATATGTTTTTTCAAAAGTAGTTTTTTTCTCCTATCATTCCTTGTAAATAATTTTTGTAATAAATGTCCTGGTGTCTTCAGAATAATAAATAAGGTTCTAGAAAGGATCCTATACTTCCTGAAAACGATGTACAGTACTTGGTAGTCATTCCTTGATTTTTCTTTCAAGACACCCCCCTGAAGATAAAAATGTTCGTATGTCGAAGTACTTTTCGGGTGCAAACTCCTTGGAAACTACTTAGATTTGCTTGTCAAGCTGTCCATAGGTGGCACTGAATGTCATCTGTCAGTTTGAGTTGTTCCTGCGATTGGGCTAAATCATATTTCTCAATACGTGCTGGGTTTATACGAGATCTACTGTAGTTCTGAAACGCATATAATCACGTTAAATGTTTCTTTCCACTTCCTTTGGCGGTTAATATTTGTTCCATGTTGGTTTGGATTTTTTTGTACTTCTTGTCTTTATAGGAGTTGCATAATGCACAATGATTGTATGCGACTCGTGGCTTTGTGTAATTTTTTGTCTAACTCTGTTTGCTCCAGGGATATATCTGCACAAATGTTCTAATACGAAGTAAATGAAAAGTTCTTCCCGTGAGACTTATGTTATATATTGTCGAGATGATTACTCTGGGGTTTTTTTTAGTAATAATAACTCATTTCGCTTGCTTGCATGGTGGATAGTGGAATTTTCTATTTCGACTCCCATTGTTTTGTTAGCTTTTTTGCTTTTAATTGCACGTTCGTATTTCAATATCGGTTTTTTGTACCTTTTATGTTTTGAAAACACAACACGACAATGCAAAGCCCATGTGGAACCAACCCCCTTTGGTAATGCGACGCCGTGATTGATGCATTTAATTAAATAGTATAGTGGCCATTTATAACTTACACCCGGTCATGTCCGGCTTTTAACGACACGATGCAATCGACCTCCATAAAGTGACATTTTTGAACATGGGGCTTATAACTACTGGCAGCGTTAATGTCGGTTCAAGTAGATTTTAATTTCTCTTTATTACCGGCTCGGAAGAGTGTTCAAATGATAACATTAAACTGTCGTGTTATCCTGCAGGATGTCCATGAGTGTGAAAGTAATGGAAGGTAATGAACGTGTCTGTGATATATCGCTGGTTTGGACCTTGTTAGGTTAAACCAGATTGGCTCAGCTGGTGTCAAAAAAAATTAACATGTTGAACGTTGAACTAGATTTAACAATAGGAATGATTTGGGAGAACTAAATGCAAGTTTCTCACTGAACAGTTCAAAAAATTGTAGCATAACCAATGTGTGGCGCTTTAGAAAAAGAATTTTCTTGTATTTAATTCTTCAACCAGAACTTTAGTTTAAGTGAGTTTGGGAACCGTTTTTTTAAGTTCTTGAAAATATCCCGAATTGTACGTTTTTCATTTTATAAAATTGCACAACCATTCTTATCCATCTCTCCGACTTAACCGTCTGTCCAATAAAGGTAGTTTTGGTACCTCCTCTTTAAGTTGTTGAAAATGGTCCAAATTGTGTATTTTATTTCAAAAATTACACGGTTTGACCCCGCTTATCAGATTGAAAATTTTATTTTAAAAATAAGGATTGGTTAAATAATAATAATAATAATGCTCTGAATACACTACTTAGTACTAATCAATAGTATGTATTAATATTACTTTGTTTCTGTACATTGCGGATTCGCTCTTAACAAAGTTAACCAGGACGGATAAGAGGGGTTCTACTGTATCTAAAAAATTCAAAGTATCCAATTTGAGTTTAGTGATCTGTCTTTGGACGGAATTAATGGACGCGTTTCAATGGTCTCATATGACAAGATGACCTCAATGATGCTTACATCGTACCATTATGTTTCTTGAAATTGGCAAAGGATTTTTCTGTGGAGGATTTGTGGCACTATATTGTGCAAGTTAGTGTCACATCTAATACACCGGGATTAACGTCAAGTAAATTTCCTCTTTGTCGTGCCTTTGCTCTAGTTAGGTCTGATTCGCATTATGTTTACGTTTTGTAACTTTAGTCGTGTGTGTATGTGACACAACTGACGTGTTCAATTTTTTTGTGGCTTTTGGTATGCGAGAATCTAAATCTTAATGCACAAGGTCATATATAAGATTGACGAGAATACCGCCATGCATTAATAATACACGTTTTTAAAAGGGTCGATTGAGATGCAAAGATTTTTTTTCTAGGCTGTATTGCTAAGTGTCTTCCGAGCTTTCCTGTCAAATAACAAGCTTACGTCTTAATGTGTTTTTAAAAGCTTTTTGTGTTCGTTTTCCGTATAGAGATGTAATGTTTTTTTTCCAGGTCTTTACTGTATATTGCAAAATTTGCATGTTGGCTATAACACTGATTTTCCCCAGTGTACGGTTGCCTGCTGTTGATGTCCAACTTGCTGCCATCTGGGTCCAATCCCCTTTTTTTTTTCTTTTTCTTTTTTTTTTTTTTTTATAAGCAACGTTTTTTTTTTATTGAATTTTGTATGATTTTTGGTTTCCAATCGATATTTTTTTGTATTGTTTTTGCAGAAATCAGCAGACAAATGAAAATGAGCAAAGTTGGAAACCAAACAAACAGTAATGACCCACAGGCCGTGAATTCGCGGGTGTTTGTGGGCAATTTGAATACCTATCAAGTTAGCAAAGAAGAAGTTGAAAGGATGTTTAAGCGCTTTGGACGTATTGCCGGAATTTCCATGCACAAGGGCTATGCTTTTATACAGTACATGAATCCGTATGATGCTCACAATGCCGTTGCCAGTGAAGACGGGGCTATTATTTGTGGCCAAACTCTTGGTAAGAACCAATTTTTGTGAAATTTCCGTGTTTTTTGTTTTTGTTTTGTTTTTCATCTCGTTTTTGTGTTTTTTCGTTGTTGTGTCAAATTTTAGTCAGTTTCTCAAAACGATTTGATGGTTACCTCAAGTGTCATTCCATGAACATGTTCAAGGTATTCCACAAACAGTGATTTGGGCCGACGCCAGCGGTCGAGTGGGTTAATTGCTTGCCTCTCGATCCTAAGATGCTGGGTTCGCTCCCAGGTCGAGGTCGGTGGGAATTTTACGGATGGGAGAAATT
>JAQGBW010000334.1:0-46486 GCA_034698625.1 Julus scanicus | reverse complement strand
TTCAAAAATGTTATTTTACTAAAATTTATACTTTATTCTGCTCTAATACTTCAAAGACAATACAAAGGATAAATCATTAGGATAATCTGCCTCAATCATGCTTTTATTTCTATAGGCTACACAAACTATAAAAACTACAACAACAAAAAAACAAAATATATATGTTTACATGTTTATATATAGTATTAGGACAAATCACCACTTACTTGCTTACTCATTAATGCTAAGGGTTATGACATGTAATTAATTCTGTGATTTAATTGATTATTAATAGCACCTGATGAAGGTTTATAGAAGCTAAAACGTTTCATTAAGAATAAATTACCTTGGTTGTCAACAGGACTGGATTGGCCAGGCCCTGTAACAAGTGTCAGAAAAGCGCCAACTAAACTCATTCAGAGGGCGCTATTGCCCCTAAAACTTTTCAGTTAGCTCCCAAGATTGGGCAAAACGGGCAATCTCCAGGAGTCCCTGTGGGCCAGTCTACCAGTCTTGAAGGAATTTCGGGGGCATCCTCAAGATAGATATATAGAATTATACGTATACGGTAATCCACATTTTCTCCATTGTTCAAGTGTTTGTGGTTAAAGGGATTTATGTATAACTCGTGTATTAATTGTTGCTAGATGTCATCGTATTGAAAGTCTTCGCATGCCATTTCCAACATTTTCACTGTTGAAAATGCCATATGCTAAACGCTAATATAACATCACTATAGAGGGTGCTGAACGGTAATAGCTAGGGCTAATAACCAAGCTGTAAAAGCTTCAAACAACTTTGACGATCGAATTTCTTTTGAGCGTCGATCTCAGGAGAAATTTTGAGAAATCGGTTTTGATGGTGCATCATCGCAGATGAGTATTGAAAACTTTTTTTTGAAATGGACCAAAACACTCAAGTTGATTTCATGGCAATGACCAAAGGAAGCAAAAAGCGATTCAGTGCCATGGAAAAATGTACTGCATATCGCTAAGTGGGTTGAACGAGATCATTTTTTTTAACCATAGTTATTTATTGAGAGAAATAAAAATAGAAGCTCTCGAATAAAGGAAGGGTGACAGACGTGGGCATATGGGTTTTCGGTAATGGAGAAAAGAGGCATGGGGTAGCAGCGGTTTGAGTAAAAAAACTGCACAATGTCAAATTGGCAAAACAGTTTTATCGCCAAAACTTTTCCATACACAAATGGTGTTATTTGGCCCCTGCTGATCCATCGTGTATACCAACTAACTGAGTGTTGTTTTTTTCCTATTAAGAATTTGTTTCCAATATACAGTTTGACTTGTCTACATTGGATGCAAGCGTCTAATTTTGCAAGGTTCTCTAGAATTATGAAGGTGTAGAATGAGGAGGTGCAAATACATCTACACCTGGTAATTTATAATTCCAGAACAGACTGTTTATTTTTTTAAATTGCATTTAGACAAATGTAAACACATGTTGGATGTGTCAGGAAGGTTGTGGAGACAGTGGAGTACCTGCAACTGTGCTTTTTGTACATTAGATATTCATAGATGCTTGAAGGTGATTGAAATTTTTATTATTAAAGTCACGGCGGTGGTTCAACTTAGAGAATGTAAGTGTCAATTTATTAATGCAAAACATCAATCAGTTTTAAAATCTGAGTAAAGACAAAAGTGTTGGGAGACCCCTGATAGTGTTTTTCGTATTGCATGAAATCATGTCTGCATACATTTGACAAAAACACGTTACATTAATTAAAAAATTAACTTAATCCAATTTCTCCTAGACTTCAGTTTCATTTCCATAAAATAACACCTCCTTGAATATCTGCATATTAACTAATATGGGCAAGTTTGTGCTTTTCTGTATGGCTTTAGACTACAATAATAAAGTGTCTACAGACAAGTTTTGTTCGAGATAACGTTTTTGCTTATGGTGTCATTTTAAAAATAGTCATGTTTTCTGTTCATAGCATTTGTTTAAAAACATTTTTTTTAGAAAATGAACAGTCTGCACTGACATTATGAATCAACCTGTACACGTATATGCACTGAAGTGCAGAAGTGTTGGCTTACACAGAATTAATTCAAACCTTACATCATGCCATGTGTCTTTTAATTAGCTTTAAGACATATGAACCTATGAAGCAGATTTTCATTTGGTTGAACACACAAATGTTGCATTCCAAACTTGTGTCCAAACGCGTGTTTACAACCAGGAAACAAAAAAAAATGTTAGAGAAAGTGAACCTTTATTTTAATTGGTCTATAACGAAAATGCATGTTGAGAAAAACGAATAATACGGTGCAAAAAGGATTATTTTGTAATCACGAAGGCTAAGGCCTTGCACTCGTGATGCTTACTATGTTTGATTTCCTTTGTATAGGCAATCGGTTTAACATCGTGTGTTGTAATTCTACGGAATCTCTTTCGAGAATTGCAAAATAGAGATTGATGCAAATAGCAGAGCATGTTAGGAATTGAAAACCAGGCACGACCTCCTGGAAATCCCACGAGAAAATATTTCAATCATTCCTTAGGCATTGCCACCGTGCTTCGGTTAAGTTTAATGATGCTAGACGCGTAGATAGCTGTAATTGACATGATCTGTCTATATTGGGTACCGAAAAGTGATCCGCTATTCGTGCTTGCTGTCTGATTTGATGGAAATACATCAAGATTGATTATACCGAGAGCAATGGCACCTGATTTCGCCATTAAATTATTAAATTTGTATAACGTTGTTAAAACTAAGGCACTTTGATCGAGATACATTTTACAATGCTTTCAAATAATTGTACAGCATTTTATAGCAATTTATGGAGAGCATACCTATATACTGTATATGTATACTTTTAAAATTGACAAAATACCGCTTTTTGGACCCGAATTTGAAATTGCTAATAAAAAATACGAAACTCGAATATTTTCTTTATTTCTCAGTTTATAAATTCGTTTATTTTTACAAAATATTAACTGTATGCATCGAGATAGTGTTATTAGTTTTGTGTTTCATGATTCTATAGTGCCACCTATAAGACATTCGGTGCAACTATTAAACCCGGGTGATTTCCAACAACAAAATTAAACATTTTATTACAATTGAAAAGGAAACAACATGTGTGAATTCAAAAAAAAAAACACGTTACACCTAAAATTGGACATCAGTTTCGAAATTCTTGCGATATTAAAGTTTTAACCAACGTTCAGAGGACATTTTATTTTTCACTAATGGCAACAATAATGCATTATTGGAAAACATGCTGATAATTACTCAGTTATGTATATGTGATGCATCAAACGCATTCAGCTTTCCTGTTATGCCCAGGTGTAATGCAAGATTGCTTACCTAAATGATACCTTTTATGATAATATTATCCAGGTACTGAATTATAAATCATCCTGTCTCCTGTTTCAAAGTTTTCATTTCTAATTTTCTGAAAACTATACATTTTCCAAAAAATGTACATGTACATGGTGATAATTTGAACACGAATTTTGCTAGAATTATGTAAACAATATCAAAAATGCATTCTGCGCACATATATATATATCATGGAACCAACCAATGATCAATACAGATTATTGTAAATTCAGTTCGTGGTGTTGTAATAACAGATGGTGACACCGAAAACAAGTCTCGGAGTTGAAACTTAGATAAAATTATACGTTAATGTCTAGGAGATGTCTGTAATTTTGTACTTTACATGTTTTGCTCTGTCAATTTTTTATGCACAGTATGTATGTAGGTTTACATTTCACTACCGGGTCCACCCACTACCTGCCCACTACAATACCAGTTTCTTTCCTATGCCAATTTATTTGTCCATCCCCAAACGACAGCAGTTTAGATTGAGAATGGTTTTTTTTCATAATGTCTAATACCTCTTATCCACGGCCCACGGGCTAAAAGCATGTTGAGGATGCACTCTTCAAAGTGTCAGTGTACTCTGAACATGAAACCAACGTGATTATGGTCAATGATTTTGATAGCATCACCGGGTGGATTAAGTTGGCCTTATATTTAGGATCCCGCTTTCATTTGAATCCTTAGGTATATGCATCCTTACTTAGTGAATTCCACTTGCTGCACGTCAAACTATCAAAACAATCAATGCAAAAAATAAATAATGAAAACGTGAGGAGCATTTTCAATAAGCCCCAAAATTCCCTCGCTACATTACTGTGATAATGTTAGGCTGTTAGCTACTTTATAAAATATCATGTGGTATTATCAACAATTCATATTTGTTCTAAAGTTTCGGTAAACTAAGTATACTAAAATTATAACAAAGATGGTACAAAACCTTATACCGTATTTTACGGACTATATAAGACGCACTTTTTTCTTCAAAAAATTGCCTCCAAAATTCAGGTGCGTCTTAGTCCGTAAATTACGGTAACACAACCAAACTTCATTCCAATCAATACAGTCTAACATTCTGGTATATGTACAAGTATGTATTTTTCAGTGGCATATTGACTTATAAAAACGTGACAACATTTGAACATCCCGCCTTTTATAATTCATTATCCGTCCACAAGAGGGATTCACAGAATTCGAATTTCCTAACTACGTATGCGATATACGAGAAAACATCGGCTGCAAGGGCTTGCTTTTCCGACTTCCATTTCGTTTTTTCGGCGTGGAATCTTCTTGGAATTTTCAACAATTCCTCAGAATGTTCTATTCTTTCAACTCTATCACCGGTCGTCTTACTGGGACCACTCAGTTGAAGGCTTACACCCCACAGGTAAGCTTTTCTTTAGTTTTCGTACTGGTCCAAATGACCTGATTACGTCGCAACATATTTAACCAAGGTTAACTTGACTTTATTTCGATATCATTGCAGGGTGTACAGAAATTAGGACCGAGTGAACCAGTCAATCCCTACCCACGGACATGGGCTACAGCTGAGGCTCGTACTTACACCCAGAAGCCTGTAGATCACCAGGCCCCTGCATCAGCAAGATCGGCCAGTACATCAGCAGGCCCCAACAAAACCCCGGCAGGCATTCCATACGCCCCAGTTCCAGAGAATATTAAACGTGCTCAACAGCTTTTCCAGGTAAATATGCAGTGGTTATGCTAAAATTGTGTTGGTTCTTGTGAATTGTGACTTATGACCATAACAGCTGAGGTAATGTCGCTGTAAAGTTCCCACAAGTAAACTGTGTATCATTTTTTGACCATGATTTCAGAAAGCGGACAATGTTCTTATCCATCTAAAGGGAGGTACGAAGGATAAAGTGCTCTACTACGTTACCATGGGATTGATTGCTGTTGGCGTAGTTGGCGTTGTTCAAATGGTTTACAAGTTTTCGTTTCCGAGAAAACAAGAATAAGGTCCTCATTTCTAAGGGTGTGAATAGTATGTAGTGTTGATTTGTTTTGAGATATATGCAATTTTTCACACCGTCATTTTCTGTAAATTAGTGCAGTGATTGTAAATACCTTGAAACAAACCCTGGACAAAAATGATTGCTTGTAAGCATGCTTCATGTGGGAGAATAATAAAATATTATTGAATGGTGGAATGTGGTGTGAGACTATCAGCTGTTTAACAAATAATAATTGAACACAGTGACTGAAGGTAAAGGTAGCATCAATGAATGCTTGAATATCTTGATTGTGATTTTGATTTAGTAGAAAATTCTGACCATTCTGTTTGTGGAATAATTGCTCTTTAAGAACCCCCATTATTTTACTTTTTTTTAAATGAATAGTGGGTGCTGTGTCAGTGGCAAAGTTACACATTTTTAAGATAGGACTATGGTTTTGTAAAAGGTTACAAAAATTTCTTGAAGTACGTAATTCATGAAAAAATCGGAAACATCAAAACTAAAAGAAATCAAGTTTATGATTTATTGCTTACTTTGTTTCGCAATAAGTATACCATGCGGAATTTAACTTATTTTTCGAGCATTGCTTTTGTTATGACATTTTTTATGAATAAACTAAAGGTATCTAACCGACTATATACCAAACATAATTTGCATTTGTGGAAATGCAGTGGTGGACTAGCCGGGATCGACACTGTATTGAAAATGTAAATGACCATTTAGTGGCTTAATAATAGCTTTTAAAAAACATTTACGTAACATAAATATCAATTGTGCTGTATCTTCACTCAAGTAATTTTTTTTAAATGTTATGTATTTCTTAAAAAAATAAAATCATAAGTCTTGATACAGTGGTGGACTTGGTCAACAAATTTTCATTTCCAGGATATAGTACTATAAGGAAGCCCACCTTGAAACCAAAATGTTTAGACCCAGTTCGCCACTGTATCCTTTATAAGCCTAGTGAAAAAACATGAAACAGAACTGTGATTGATAGTACTCACGTAAAAAATGCCAGTGCTGGTCTTTACTATCCTTCGTGCAACCCAAGATTATCCAAATGAAGGGTATGATCCGAATGTCCCGCGTTTTTATACTGCTTGTAGCGGCGAGGTGTACAGATGCTGCCATCTATCGTCATCTTATGAATACTCTAACGGATTTTCTGCAAATTTAATTTCAAATTATAATAATTTAAACATCAATTTCTTATGATGTATTAGTAAAAATTTACTTTAATAAGACATAAATGTCTACATAGCAATGTCTTAGATGCATCTGATGAAGTCCTATTGTTTGCGATTATGTGGACACCCTAGTTGCCCAACGTCCATTTCCGGTTGTACTTTTATGGAAAATTTCTTAGTTATTTTGCTCGGAAAATCGTTCTTGTACTGAAATCATGCGTGCGATTAAGGTAAGTAATTTATTATCAAAAAAGGCGAAAAGAAAATGTACAGCTTTATAAGCCATATAATGTAAGTCATAGTTAAAACGTGAAAGCAAGCATGTACTAATCCACAATCATGATCACCTGATTGAATCCTTCTTGAGGTAAATCCTCCAAGAATTCATCCAAGTATTCATCTCTTCCAAAGGTATTTCAGGCACTGGTGAGACCATCAGCTAGAAGTATGAATACTCATGCTGGACCTCCAAAAAACTATGCTCCTGTATCGAAAGAGTTTCGCGCAAAGCAAGAATACTTTCAGGTAATCGTTTAGAAATGTTTGCTTTGAGCACTATTTTATTGTGAAAGTAATATCTTTTTAATTAAATCACAGATGGATAATGGCGTTTTAGTTCACCTGAAAGGAGGTATGATGGACAGAGCACTGTATATTTCAACAATATTAATGATTTCCGTCGGTTTATGTGGAATTGTTGCACAATTTTACAAAATGGCCTATCCTCAAAAGCCAAAATAATTGAATTTATCAGCATCCGTAGGCCAGTTTGACTTGTCTCTACTGAGAAGTGAATGTAGAACAACCATCATATTACGGGGATAGTATGAGCACATATTACAGAAATGTATCGATCACTATGTTAAAGTAAATTAATGGTGGATGCAACATTATGTCTCTTGTATTATTTGTGAGGATGTCCATTCCCAAATTAATTTACAGGATTGCAATGTCTAGTTTTTTTGTTAGGTGATTGTATGTTACATTATTTAACGACGACCGAGGCTTTTTCTGGCCATGCAAGTTGGTTGCCGACAGAAGAGTTGGTTATGCAATGGCCTCTCGGCACGTTAAAGACCCCTCGAGAGGGATAATTATGCACCGAAACAAACAAACACGAGTCAGGTAAAGGAAGGAGGAAATAGAAGAACACATTAAATGGAAGGAGCACGGTCTTAGCCGATATTTTTTAGGAACTAGCCCGGCACTTACCTGGAAACAACTGGAAAGCCGCAAAAAAACACAATCAGGATTGCCAACCTTGTCGGGAATCAAATCCAGGTCTTCTGATTGCCAAATGGACAGTGTCATCACTAAACCAGCAAGTTCAGAAACCAGCTCAATATATAGTTAATTTCGTCCTACATTTAATTTTTTTTTTTTAAAACCAAAAAAACATTTCAAATTAAAAAAAAAAAAAAAATGCACAGAAAAACAATTTTATTTTAAGATTCCTTTTTTATGTTTATTGTTTAAAAAAAATTATAAAATTGACGACAACAAAACAAAAATGCAGAGGAACTTGACTAAAATTAAAAAGTAATTTCTATGTTTATATGTTGTTACCTCAAATGTTGAACCCTATAACTTCATATGGTTGATACCCAGGATCTACATTTTGCACGATCTTAAAATCAATGGTGGAATCTTCATATAATCTCCATAATCTGAAATTTTCTAAATCGAAATATACGAGTAAACAAACAGGCAAAATATTAAAGTATCCATAGTTTTATTTTGCGTCTGCTTGAATAAAATGTTAACGTGGCCCACTGACCTGTAGAAAAGGGGCACGTTAGCTTGGTTCTCTTCACAGATTCAAGTACTGGGGGAGTTTCAAAACGGGTTTGGAGTTGAGGTTATCTCTCAAAACACACAACTTCATGTAAAGATTCTTTGACTGCATTCGAATCACATGAATGAAAAGCCACTTGTTCAAATATTCGTATACAAGGGAAAGGACCATCGTGAACCAAGCTAGACGCTTGCTTACTTGCTCTGAAGTGAAAATTGCATAAAATCACATCCCTCAAATTGAGAAATACCTTTTCAATAAACTTTCAATGAACTAGCAAAGATAAACATCGAAAACGTAACCCGACATCCGAAAATATTTGTGAAGAACAACGTTAGATCCTGGATGCAAATAAAGGTGGCTTTTTAGGATGAATTTGTTATCTTGTTAAAACACTGGCATGTACACAATGGTAGTAAATATATGATTTCTCTCATTTAAGAGAACTAAAAAGCGTTTACAGGAAA
Organism: Julus scanicus; assembly: GCA_034698625.1. Lineage (NCBI taxonomy): Eukaryota > Metazoa > Arthropoda > Diplopoda > Julida > Julidae > Julus > Julus scanicus. The sequence goes on along the minus strand of JAQGBW010000334.1, from coordinate 37,730 downwards.
TCAAGAACATCAGTGTGAGATTCAGCGCCAATAATAAACTTGTTAGAGAAGCATAAAGTCAAAATGTAATTCTTCAAAAATGAAAAAAATTGAAATTAACACAAATGTATTCAGCACCGTTGCTGTAAATAATTTCAAAGGTTAGAATCTTGATTGGTATGTAGTACAATAAGAATCACTGGAGTTATTAGTTACAAGAACAAAACAGTCTGTGGGACATAAAATGAAAGGCTAGGATATGTGTAATTTCATGGTCTCTATCATACACCAGAAATATCAAAACATAGAAGAGCCCTTACATTTTTTATGAAAAGGGCACAAAACTGGCACTGCTGATTTTGCCACTTTTGCCTATCATAAGGCTTGAGTACAACCATGAAATGACACTTCCAGGCTCTGCTCACATTTACTTATTTTGTTGTTAAAGAAATTGTGATTTTATAAAAATTGCATAATAACAGTAATTGCTTTGAAACATCTAATACATTTTTTACCACTGTGTTTTTAAAGAAGCAAAAACCATATGAAAGATTGCTTACAAAAAGCACTGATTGTTCGGTTACAATGCAAACACATTTTTTTATAAAACACCACGAGTTTTTATCGAAAAATAACTAAGCGACTGTTCATCATCTCAATTTACAAAAGAACCAAAGAACTAAACAAGAAAATTTATTTTTAAGTGCCCCAAACGTCCCAATATTCACAAAACTGCTTATCTAGCATAATATCGGCATAAAGAGCAGAGAGAAGTTTCTTTGTATGACCTAAAAACGTGTGGATGACATAATTCACCCAAAATGTACACGTCTCCCTCCCCATTTCAATGTGTTCCATACAAAAACATTTTTCACGAGCCAAAATAAATAATATTAAATAGGTGAATCAAAATGTTGCATTTACCTCTGAAAACCGGAAAATGATATGCAACTAAATTAACCGATATGAAAAAATAATAGTACCGATATCTGTAACTACAGTACCCCTCTCACAAATTCCCTTCAAACGCTATGGCAATCGTATTTTAACTATGATCAATAAGTACTTCCTACTTAAACATCCAATGGAGAAAAATCAACTGAACATAGACTAAAGCGACAAAAGATTGCAAATAACAAGAATTCTGCAAAAGCGTCAAAGAGATACGGTTGAAACTTGTCTAAAAATATTACAGCTTCTAAAAAAAAAGAAACATTAGGCTGGGTATAACTGCTTACATTCCGAGTGAACAAAGCGAATATATACATATATCAGATATATATTTATATACATGTACAAACTAAACATGATAGAATCTGGTTACTTTTTTTTGTGGGATTTTTCTTGCTTTTCAGCACACAATATTCGCCCGTAAGCTGCAAAAATAAATCGCTCCTATGTTACACATAAATCTATAATACAAGAAATAGTATATGGGATAGAGATTTCCACAAAGAACAATCACAGATACACCACTAAGAAGGGTTGAAACGCAGGTGAACGAAAATTTGGCATCTTTGTTGCACAAGCAGTCACTGGTTTCTTCTATATTTAATGGCCACTAGCTAGGCCATTATTTCAGTCCTTTGGCCGAATTAAAGATTCTAAAAGAGCCTCAACCGTGCATTGTGCCGAGACAAGTGTTACATGCAACCGACAATGCCACAGAGGGTATGGAATAGCCGTAAGTGGCGTTAATTGCATATTGTGCTGCTGAGTCGAATCTCCCTAAATGGATTATTAATCCTTATTATGCAATTTGAAATTCGTGTTAGTCGTACTAAAAGCGCCTGTCCAACTTCAAAAATAAAAAGGACCAATTTACAAAAGCACTAGTTACCGGATGCACATTCTATCTATCGCCTCTCATTTGGGGATTCTGCAAGTTTAAAAAAATCATCACAGTGGAAATCTAACACTTTTTTCAGATGCTGCCCCAAAACCTATTCTGGGATTTTAAGGAAAAAACTGCATTTTCACCCAAAACTTCCAAGTGGTCAATCAAACAAAATTAGGTCACCGCGTTTAAGCATCCATTGGGGCACTAGTATTTGAAAGCAAAAGACCACATGCATACCAGTTTTTCCTGGTGCATGTGCAAACATTAAAACAGCTTTCATGTTCCATGGGCAATAATCAGAGCAACAAGAGTTCATCGTTGCAAGTAACTGATTGAAACTGAAAACCAGAACTTAACAATATGGCGTGTCAAAGAGTATCGCCAAAACTTTGATCTAAACACAAAAAACAAGTAAACCAGTTATAGTGAACGCCAGTAATTCTCAACCGGTGTTGCAGAAATTTAGAAAATAATTCAGAATTTGTTAGGAATATCACCAAAACCTGTCCCAAAGTATCCACGTTTCACGATATACGAAATATGAAAGCTGCTTTTACACCAGGGTATGCTTTATCATTTGTAAATAAGCGATTTGAAAATAATCACTGGGACAGCATGACTAAGCTAATCTACACTCTGCTTGGTGCCTGCTCAAGCCCCGCATTAAGAAAATCAATGATAGATAACCTCAAATGCCATATTCTGGACTAACATTCGCATCAAAGACATCTAGACCAATGCTTGAGAAAGTTAAGGGGGATTACAACCCTATCCCTTTCAATGGGAAAATTTGCAACGACACTCGCAGTCAAACAAAAATAGATTAAATAAGAATAAAAATTGTTTAAAATAGCTTTATAAATCAGCAAAGTCATGTTCGTGTCATTTTTTGCGTTAAAATAGTAGATTTTTTTCAATTAAATTATTATTTGAATTTTTGCACTATCAACTTGCCTATCCCATGCTGTCACCTGCTGGCAAAATGTGCAAAATAACGGACATTTTATAAACTTGTTTATTAATTTAAAAAATCTACCATTTCAAAGTGAAAAACAAAAATATGATGCACTTGCTGATCCATCAAGCCACCCAAAAAAATCCTCACCCCCACCCAAACCTCCCTCATTCAACTGTGAGTATCTTCGCAAGTCCGACCCATTTAAAAGCTGTGATCCCTCTTAAACTTTAAAAAATTTTAAAAAATCTGAATTACTATTTTTTTCAAAGTTGTGTCCAAACCAAGGCATTTGCAATGCATTACTTGTTTATTCACTTTCTGTAATACAGAGCTTGAGCAGAGGCATTCATCTCTTACAAATTGCAAGCAGCTGTCATTGTTGAAAAACCGTTCTATAACTACAGTAGATATATCCTACAAAGTGGGTGCCGCCACCGTAATTGCAACACAGTGAAATGCCCATTATTCACGCATACTGCAGATTACTAACACCTTAAAAGTGGAAGAGAGAAGCTTTGTTCTGCACTTGTGCTATTTACATACCCTTTAAAAGCTTACATTGTTTTGCCCGGTTTTTTTTGTAAAAAAATAGGTCATCGGTATGGGAGGAAACGAATGCCCATTGTAAAGAGAGCTTACGACTATTTGGTTACATTTTTCCCTAATAGATGCATTTCCTTATTGCATTAATGTCGCTATAAAGACTGCAGAGAGAGAGAGTATATACAAAAATATAAGGAACCTCTCTACGAGGTTCGTCAAATATCATGCCGACGTGGTTGCTTTTGCAACATAAGCGAGGGAATGGTCATATATATTTATGGCGCTAAACATTTAATTCCTGTCCAACTGCCGTTGAAGGAATACAGAGATTTTTTTCGCCCATTGGGCCATCGAATAAAAGGCACTTCACTGCGCTACTGACCAATTCTCCATTTTGGGAACATTTATATCAAACCTGTAAGTCGCAATAAAACTTATCATGATTAGATGTGAAGATGATGATGGGAATTCACAGAGGTTTAAAAATAAAAACGGCGATTGGAAACCCTTTAGAGACATCGATTTTTGAAAACTGGCCAAACTACAACATTTTTTCGGATTTGCCAGGATTAAAAAAACTGAAAATTGGGTAAAAGTAGTCGTATTGTATACTGGAGAACAAAACATATTTTTAAGCGCATTTCATTTTTTGCTAGAAAAATCAAGGTATAAAAAACTACCTTGAGATAAAGCAACCAAATATGCCAAAATCTTAATTAAGATTTTGTGAATGTTTTTATTTTGAATTTTCAGACCTGTTCGATTTTTTTTCGAGCACAAATTAGAATTTTGGCCAACGGCGTCCATTGCGATTTTAAGTCAAACTGGTTACCAATCACCGTTTTTTATTTTATTCGATCACAGCACTTTTGCAACATTTTGCCATTTAAGGTAGGGTGATGCGATCATGAGAAGGAAACAACTTTTTTGTTTATTCCCGACGACAGCGTTTTGTGGAACGTGTAATTCCCGAGCCACTGATGCTGATGAAGTCAAATTCTCGGCCGGAAGATTTGCTTCTCTTCACCACTTGAACCTGCGACTGTGCCGTTAGCTGTAGCTGGATGGCACTGACGTTCAGTTTTTCGGAAAGCAGCAACTCCTTTAGCCCTTTCATTTTCTCACTCTCAAGTGTGATCTTGGGCGCCATGTTGGACAGGAAGAGCTCTTCCTCCTCGTCCAGGCTCGCCGGTTCTTTGGCTCGGTTTATGCCGCCGGCCGTGGTACTTACGCTGCGAATCCCTTCACTGCCGGGTGTGGGGCCGGACCCCTGTAGGAGCATATGCCCTTGCAGCAGCTCGGCAGGACACTCAGCTTTCAGCATGGAATCCATGGTCAGGCCAGGAAAAGGTGTGCCATTGGACTGTGAGCTGAGGAAATCCCGGCAATCCAATTTGGCATCTGCTAAGCTGGAAGAGCTGCTGGAACTGGAACGAGAGGAGGAAAAGGGCTCACCGCTGCCTAAGAGGTATTCGGGATTGAGAATGTTCTCGCCGCATGCAGCCGCCAAGGCGGCGATGTTGGGGTGCGGTGCCTCGTTGGGATTTATCTGCGTTTCCAAAGATTTGATGAAATCTGGGGTTCTCCGGGGCCCAGGGGCAGCAAATGGGGAATGCTGACGATTCTCTTGATTCTGTTTCTTGCGTCTGCCCCGCTTTCGCTCAACCACGGTACCGGTACCGTTTGAATTATTCTTCAACAGGTCAGCTTCAATTGAAGCGTCTTTCGCCATGTTCTTATTCTTGCTATCACTGTTGTTGTTGTTGTTATGATTCTCCATATCCAGTTGCTTTTTCCTGCATGCCACTTCTTTGAGATTCTCTTTTTCCTTGCCAGCAGGTGTTTCGTCACTCTTCACGTCCTCCTTATTAATGTTATCACCGGTTTTATCCTGCTCGTCTCCTTCGTTGCCCTCCACTTTGATTTCCACTCGCGACCTTATCTTGGCATCAAACTTTGAGATTGTGTTCACCAGAGGTTTGGCCCATCCAATGTGTAACACCGGTGTCGAGCTCCCCTCCTCCCACTTGCAGATACCATCATAGAAATGCAGCAGATGGGTGAAACACTCGGGATCCCGAAGGAGCCTGTTGTTGGGCGGCGGAAGGTCTCGTGACGAGCTGATCAGTTTGATGATGTGTGGAATGAGTTCATTGGCAATCTCCAGAAATTCTTTGTAAATTTCTTCATCTTCACGGTTATAGTTGTAACTGCAGACAGAGAAACAAGTAAAATAGAACATTATTAAAACATTACAATGGTGCATGATAGATTATGCAATTCATTCAAAATTGCAAATACCAACAGAATACTATTTGAAAAAAATGAACAACAAAAATAAGGTCATAAAACTTCTTAAATGCCTCAACCAGGCCACTCACTTTTTGATCACATTTGCAGCATTCGCCCACGCCTCCAATGCTTCCTTGTATCTCTGGTTGCGGTAAAGATAGCCACCGAGATATGTGTAAGGATACACATGCTGGTTCTTGTAGAACTTCTGTGCCGCAACGATGGCACCTTGAAATATGTCGATGGATTGAGGGCGCCCTGGAGAGGGACAGATTTCCTCCAGATCTCCCAAGTTTCCCATTGCCATGGGATACTTTGCCAGATGTCCCATGTCGTGGAGCATCCAGAGCAAGCTCTGCTGAAGCGTGCCAACTTCCACGTTATCGAGCGAGGCATTGATGGAGGGATTCATTCCGGAAACCATTGCCGCAACCTCCATATGCCTTGTACATTTCACCGGGTAGCCATTTAAGTAAAGCCAGCTTTTCTCCGCCACACCCACTGTAATAGGCTGTCCCCTTTTGTCTTCATTCCCTTTACCTAAATAAGTACGAGTGAATAATACAATCAAAATGACATCAGATAGAAAATCTTAAGGTATTTTTATGTAGGACCCGTCTCTCAACTCTTACCATGCCAGGTCACTTCTGCAGTCTCCTCGCCATCCTTTCCAAAAACAACCCACGCATGGTCCTCCGACAAAGCCAAATGAACATCCTTGAATCCGAGAACTTGACATGCTGCAACCACAGCATAGGCAACTCCAAAGCAGTCCAATTTATTTCCTGCATAGTGTAACAGCATAAAATAATTAGTTATAATTTATCTCTTTTTATCGAAGCATTTACATAACAAACTAAAGTAGTAACAAGATTGACCCTTGGCATGCAAAGACTGCAGGTCATAGTTTTAAAAGGATCAGCATTACTCGAGATATTTGACCAACAAACATGAGCCCACAACCCATCGAAAAGCTTCAACAACCTCAGTTGCCATCAGGAAACGTTGATCAAATATCTTAATCAACCTCATTTAGAAATCTCAACGAGGCATCAGTTGAGAATTCAGTTGTTCAATTGTATTCGTGCTTTTCTGCACTTTTGGACAATTAGGTCAACGAAAATATTATTTTGCTGGATTTTTCCTTAGATCAATAAATCCCTATGAAGTTTTCACCAATTTCAGATTTATTTTCCAGTAGTGTTGATATTGCCAAGTTTAAGTTGTGTGTGAGTGTAAGAAAGACAAAATTGCATTTCAACTGAAAATGTAACTCCACACCCAATGATATTTGGGATGTTTTCTATAGACAACAATAATACATGCAATAAAATGATAAAACACAGCGTCCAATTTATTATTAATAAAGTCTAAGTAATGCGATGCTTTGAATAAATAATAGATTCCTTCCAAAGTGAAGAAAAAAAAGTGTGCAGATGGATAAAAAACGCCGTAATATACATATGCATATAGACAATTTGCTTTTTTTTTTGGCTTTTTGGCATAGGACTCAACATTTTGATTCTAAAAAAAGATAACCTGAAACCAGAATCTGGCTTGAAATGTTTTCAGAAGTTTTGTCAGATGATGACATGTATTTCGCAAGTTCACATTTTTTTTTTTAAAAAAAAAGCAGTAAACTGATACTTTCAGTGTTGCCGAAGGAGATTATGAGCATCTATATTCAATACGCGTTATTCCAGGCTGAAATTTATCAGTGCTTTTCAATAAGGTAGCAACAAAGACCTCAAACAAAAGCGCACTTTCAGAGATGCAAAGCCCGATTTACAATGTTCTATCAACTTCATCCACTGTCTGAGCAAGTCACGGTGAAACGTGCACAGTTTGAATGAAGATCATGACGCAAACATAAGATCCCTGATGGAAAGGGAGCAGGGAAGGCCAAGGGCGAGCATAATGTTTTTTTCTTTTTTAAACCGGCACACACTCGTCATCCAACGTCATTGCTCGACTTTTCCATACAGAACAGGTTTCAGGTCAATTTTGATCAAGCCATTGCAGGGGCCCATCCACCGAATTAGGTTATTGCATTCGGTATTCGTCTAAAAACTTCAGCCACCTGCCAAACCCAGAAAGAAAATTCTGGAATTGGGACGCCCGGTGCACTATCAAACGATGACCTACGATGGATTACCCCTTCCTGGGTGCTATAAACCCATAAGTAAAAAAAAATCAAAAATAAAACTGTTACCTGCAATGATTGATTTTGAAACTGCAAATGAGAAAAAAAATCAGGACACTGAAATGCTACCAGTAACTCCTAAGGAAACAAACCCAGAACAAAAAAATTCCAGAGGGGCAAGTGCACAAGTCATTACAGGTTTTATTTATCAAAAATTTACTTTTCCAAAGTTGGATTTTACTTTGTGGCCATTCAAAAACGACGTCCTCCAGAGGGGGAGGGAGGGGGGGAGAAGGAAACAATAAAACAATAATGGACTTTTGCTAATGATGATATTTTTTTACTTATCGATTTTCTGTTCAACTGAGCTTTTAAAGGTCCGTGAAAGGGGAAAAGGTGGATAACAGAAGAAATGTGTCCCCAGTCCCAAACGCACTTTAACTTTTAAACCAACTTTATTTAGTCTTTTAACACCAATTTTATACTGGAATTCCCCCTTAGAGGTCAGGAAATTCCTGTTAAACAGAAAAATCTGGAAGAATGTCGTGGAATTTGTAGCGAGGCGGATGCTTGAAAATGTATAGGATGGGACTTTCTATTTTCCAACAAATTATCTAGACACCCTTCTTTAAAAAAAAAACTTTAAGGACTTCTATGGAAAGGGGGGTGGTCTGTGCTAAACTGTAAACCATGTGTACAGGGGGTAGGGAGGTCAATTTTTGAAGGAATTTCGGGGACGTCTTTTTTGAATGGACACTTTCCCTAAAGCAGGTTAAAAGGGACATTTGCAATGACAGAAATTCCAAAACGTGTAGTATATTAACCCAGAATCTTCAAAAGAACACCTTCAAATATGATGATACAATTCAGATTTCTAGAATTAAGGTAGTGTGTGACTTGGCCAACTACCAATTCCCTAATTGTATAAATCAGTTTACAACTTTACTGCATCATCTGTGGAGATAAAAATCACTGGAATGTATGTAGTTCTAATCCTTATTCATTTTAATACAATTTCAAACGCCACCTGGTTACTCTTTAATTCCATTAATTTATTTGCCAAGAACTGTTTCTTTAAAAAAAGAATTTACGACTGTACTACAATAACAATTTAATTTGTTCAAGTCACCAAAATTAATGTCAGTTTTGCAACTGCTTTTAGAGTTGGCCAGCTGACCATGTGTACAGGGGAATTTGCACGCCTTAAGATATGGAAAAATTCATAGCGTTTGCATCCATTTAAAATAAAATATCGATTTGGAAGCACCACTGCGTCGCGCGGAAACTTTTATGAATCAGCGTTTAAACGATAGCCATTGACATGTCGTGACTAAGAGTTGATTAGGTTGCCATGCCATTATTTGGCTAACATGTTCCGCGCAATTGAAATTTGCTGTCAAGCTACAACAATTGCGTAGGAGCACCACATCCCGGTAACTGATGAGAAAATACTCATGTTAAATTGTCGAAAATTTACCTAAAGAAATTTACGAGGGTGTCTAGTCTTTAAACTCAAAAACTGCAATGCGTTACAATTGGGTCTATAACCCAAATTGCATATTCATTGTTCGTTCATGAACGTATTATAAAAAAAAATCATCAAACTGCAAACACCCAAACTATATACAGTCTATACCGCAGGGCAGGGTATTGAACTTGCATATAATGGCCATGGTTTGAGCCCATTTGCAAATGGAGTTGCAAAACGGGCATGGCAACATTGAATATTGCGATTTCTTGTCATCGACAACAGCTTGGGTGTGGGTTGGAATAACCCATCACGCTTTGGAATAAACCCAAAAAGTTTAGACAACATCAATTTCAAAATTTCCTCACCCCCAATAGAGAAAGCTAGCTACAGGCTATCTTCTCCTGTCAAACTCCCAATAAGCTTTCTTTCCAGCAAGGCTGCTCTGGGCAAAATTCAAAACCACCCAGAAACGTGATTGAAAATCTAAATAAACAGAGCAACCACAAGATCACCGACAACATTCCCTTGAGCAGTGTTGAACTTCAGATCAGTGGCCGACCCAAGTAGTAACACGTATACAATGTTGGCAGTTAACAACCAAAAATGACAAATGGTCGAGTAAAAAAGTTTTCTGTTGGTAACAGATGTTAACTGTATACATGTATTTCATCTCAAAATATACAATGAAATAAAAGCATGGTATTTACTCCCAGAAATAAAAGTATATGGTATTTACTAACAGAAATGAAAGCAGAACAATTTAATAATAGTAAATGTATAGTTGGTCCAATTAATGTAATAGCCCAACGTTGACAAACCGGATGTTAACTATGACAAAACGATTTTTTGGCTACTTTGGACATCACATGCAAACAACATCAAAGTGTTTATCAACAACAAGAAAAGCAAGCGGTTTCTACCAGTGTCAATCCGTTATAACGCCTTTGCATTCAAATTTTTGAAAATACCAAAAAAAAAATCGATGTTCGTTTCGCACCTCACCTAACAAGTTATTATCCAATGCCCGTAGGCAAACACACGTTGACTGCGTAATACCTGCTACGAGGTTAGATATGCGCAAATCGACCTTGTCCAGATGGAAACTTTTATTTAGATGGCGAGTAAATTAAATATCGATTGTTGGGTTAACAAGCGAATCAAGATGGTTAAAACGTGCGATAACTGTTAGCCGGGTGAAATTAGTAGGGCATGCCACGATAGTAACTATAGGCTTAAAGGGGTTGAAGGGACTTACCTGTCAAATAGCTGTACAGGCTTTGCAAATGGGCCCTGTCTTTGTAGTAACTGCGTGTCAGTGAGCTCCACACGGCGTCTGACACTCGTTTCACGATGTCCCGGCTGGCATAGGCGCCAGTTTTAAAGTGGCTCAGGTCGACGGCACCCTTAATTTGGGCTTGAAATTTCTGGTACAAAGCCTCGACGGTGTTGAGGTGAAGCACGGGAAAGGTGGATTCCGAAGTGTTCGTTTGCAGTGTCGCCGCGGAGTGGACGGGACGCGCGTTGCACGTCAGCGAATTCTCGATGGCTCCGATGACAATCGACAGGAGCGAAAGATTTGGTTCGGGGTTCTTTTCCAGCTGAGATTTGAAGAGCTGCAGCACGGATGGAATGTTGCGAAGGGGGAAAATCTTCTTGTCTCTGTCACGAAACAACGCCATGATCAGCAGCAGCAACGGTTGGCGGCCATGCAAGCGTCGACATTACCGGGGGTAGAGGGCGCTCCGAGCGGGCGTCTTGTAGCTGCGACGCATTTTATTTTCGGGAACGAAAGTAGCGCTGAAGCTTCAAGCGAATGCAATTTTCCTTCAAGATTCCACCGTCCTTAACCGTGCCAGAAAAAAACTCCATCGTAGGACCAGCTTGCGAGACAACAACGTTGAAACTGAATCTGGCGAATTGCGCCACAAGCACAGCGTTACGTCACGAGCGCCAGTGCTGTCAGCAACGCGTGACTGCTTCCCTATATTTGCAAAAAACAAGTTTTAAGATAGTTGGGAGCATATTTAGAAAAAATTCAACGACGAAATCAGACGAGTGATATCGATTTTGAAATCCAGTTTCCACACTGTTATTTCATACGCAAAAGATATAACGTATTTTCTGCAATTCAGTCAACGCATTTACGGTAGTTGCGTGAGTGGTCACATTGCAATATTTTCAAAATTGCGTCTCACGAATATTCGCTATAAACGAGTAAACAATTTTAATATGTCACACTTGACATAATTTAAATCACATAATTACAAATTGGACATTTATTTTCAATGATACTTACCTAATAAGGTGCCAGAAGCAAAATAATAAACGGGTCACTTCCAGGAATCGGTAACAGTTGTGTGACCATGTTTAAGATCTTGCGAAAAGTTTGGAGAACATTTTTTTAATAAAACTAACCAATATAGAAAAAAATATTTATTCTAATGGAACGTTTTATGTGATCATTACTCTGCTTTTATATTGTATCGCGTTTAATGTAAGACTCATAATTTAATATATTTAGGTAGAATAATAGCTAATTACTTAAAATCACATGTAGTCTGGGCATACTGTAGCTTATTTTAAATGGCGGCTCGCTTGTTTTAGTACATGAAGTGTTCAAAAAGCGCACTTTTAATGGCAAATTGTGGTCTTTCTTCATTCAAATTGTTCAGGAAAGTTTTATTTTCAAATCTATCGAGAACTTCTTATCCGTGTAGAAGCAAGGGAAACTTAATACAAGTTATTCCCAGGCATCTATGCAGTGTTCACAAGGATTGGTGTAGAGCAATACCTAACAAAACCTATTCTAAAGGAAAGTTTGTTTTGAAAACCATGAAGTTAGATACGCCTGAGTTCAAGGCTTTGTTTACACCTGAACTGGAACAATTAGTTGGCATTTTCTCTAAATACAATTATGAGTTGCGTATTGCTGGTGGTGCAGTCAGAGATCTGCTGATGCATAAACAGCCTGTTGATATTGATTTTGCAACAACGGCCACTCCTGACCAAATGAAAGACATGTTCAATCAGGAAGGTATAAGGATGTTTAACGCGAAAGGCGAAAAACATGGCACTATATCAGCACGAATCAATGACAAGGACAATTTTGAAGTAAATAACATTCATTTTGTAACCTTAGAATGTTCCTCCAGACCTGGATTAACGTGTCACCAATATTACATTTGCTTTCACCAGTTATTAGTTGTCACAAACGTCCTGAGTTGGCAAACTCATTGGCATATGGAATTCCCCTTTTAACAGATTTTATATAAATAGAGGTGCAGATTGCAGTAGAACCTCTTTAAGGATTCCCGCATAAGACGTTTTCCTGTACACGCCGTTGAATCTCACGTTTCCAAGAGTAGGAAGTATAATATAATTTGTCTGGTTTAATAAGTTTTTTAGTCACAATCCATATTTTATCACTGGAAAAAGTTCTGATTTGAAAAGTGTAAGCTAATCCCACCTTTGGCCTGAGTGGAAGTTGTTAAGTAATTTGACATGCCAGTAACTATTCTGTCAAAGGACTAATGATATGATAAAGGACAAGTCCTTGATATAATTTTAAAATCATTGAAGGCTAGGTTAAGTTATATTTTGTAGGTTTAGGCTCTTGTGCGCTTGTATCCTATAACCCAAAAAAAATTACAAATAAATTTCTCAACTGAAAAATACTTTAATGTAATATTAAAAGAAACCTTTCATATAATACAAATTAGGTGTTATTTGCATATATCTAGTGTACCAGTTACAACAGTACTACTTTTTTAATAAGTTTTCCTGTTGAAGAAGTTATAAAACTCCAGTCCCTTGAAAAGCTTCTTATCAGGGTTCTACTGCATCTGTTTCTACAAGTTTCTTGTCTACTTGTACATGAATATCTACTAACCTCCTAATAAAAAGTAAATTTTAATTAGTTATGATTTTAATTTGTTTGAATTGAATTTGGTCAACTTGGCTGCAAAAAGTAGATGCCAATCCATTTGCCACACATTGTACATTTTTTTCTAAAACAATTTCTTTGGACATTATGGGTTGACAAGAGGTTGAATTTCAGTTGTCCACTTGTCAGGATGATAAAGGAAAATTGTTTTAAAAACTGGAAAAGGCAATGTAGTTAAAATTTCATGTCTAAGGGAACCTTCTGTTTATACACTATCATTAATTCCCTAGCAAATTTTATTTAGATCACAACACTCAGAATTGACGTTGTCACTGATGGAAGACATGCGGAGGTTCAGTTTACAAAAGACTGGGAATTGGATGCAAACCGAAGAGACCTAACCATAAATTCAATGTTTCTCGGTAATATAAAAAATGTTGAATATTCATGGACTACTATTGAAATTTATTATTAAAATAATGTATGCTTGCTTACCTAAGTAATTGAAATTTCCTCTATAGGGCTTGATGGAACAGTTTACGACTATTTCAATGGCATCGAAGACTTGAAACTCAGAAAAGTGGTATTTGTGGGCAATGCTGCAACAAGAATCCAAGAGGACTATTTGCGAATTCTAAGATATTTTAGGTAGAATATACATGTAGATTAAGAGTTGCTTGATCAGCGTATATTATATATTCAAATTTTCGAAAGTGGACATGTCACTAAAAGACATGAAACAATGCGATAATTTTTATAGAGAGTTTGGACTAAATTTGTGTTTTATTTTTTAAGATTTTATGGAAGGGTTTCGGATGAATGTGATAAGCACGAGCAGTCTACATTGACTGCAATAAAAGAAAATTCCGGTGGATTAAAAGGTAAGCTTTTGATTGGTTCGACTAAATTTGCAAGTCATAAAATATGTAAAACTTACTTTTTACTATCTTCTTTATAGGCATTTCAGGTGAAAGAATATGGATGGAACTTCCAAAAATACTGACAGGGAATCATGCCAGATACCTAGTTCCACGAATGCTAGAAGCTGGCATTGGACCCTATATAGGTAATTTAATGTGATGGGATTTTGATTAACTTTGTCAAAATCGGTTCTTGCATATCATTGTTAATTTGCAATAATGAAGTTTTCCAAATGTTTTTGTTATCCAGGTCTTCCCGAATGTTCTGACCCTGAAAAGTTTATCCAGGTACATGATAAATCGGCTAACCTATCACCAAATGCAATCACACTTTTGGCAGCTATGTTGAAAGACGAGGAACAGGTAACTATAATTATTCAGAAATCTTAAAAAGCTGATTTTGTGTATGTTAATGCCAATGTTTATTATTCCAGATGATGCAACTTCATGCCAGGCTCAAACTCTCGGCATTTGAGCGCGATTTAGGATTTTTTCTGATAGATCATCGAGACGACAAACCTCACCAAATTGCCCTGAGGCCTTATCGAAAGCTTCAGGTTCACAGCAAAGCTGTTCCAAAGCATGTGCATGCCTGGATATGTGAAGTGTTCAAGTACAGGGGAGATGTCAAGTTGTTAGAAGAATTTCAAAACACTACTTTGCCAAAGTTCCCTGTCAATGGAAACATGCTGATGGAAAGTGGAGTGAAAAAGGGAAAGAATTTTACCGCAATAATACGTGAATTGAAAGAGATCTGGGTAGAAAGTGATTTCACACTTGATAAAGACCAGCTTTTGTCGCATTTGGAAACTGTAATGAAACGACTTGATATTAAATAGGTAATTTTTGTATGTGTATATTGTTATTTGTAAACAGTTTTCCCATTCTGACTTAGTATGTTGTAAGAAAGTTGTTCATGTGGTAGTAGTGACTTTTCTTATACGACGAAGCACAAAGACAATAGATTTATATATCTTTGCCCAGCAATTATTTGTATACTATTTGGGGTTTATCGTTGCCATGCTAGCAATTTATTTGCTACCTACTCAAGACCCCATTCTTTGTTGCCGGTAATAATGTAGAGTAAAACGTTTGGTTCGAGGACCATTCCGTTACCTTAAACAGAAAAGACTGTAAACTTTATAACAACTTACAAGTTTGTTTCCCCAGACAGTGACAACCGGTTATCCATGACTAGTTCTGTGCGTTTTACATAAATTTGCATGTACCGAATTTTTATATCACCTTGCAAGGAACGTTTTAAACTGTTGGCGTCTGCTCGCTGGCTTCTTACACCCAGATGCCAACAGGTTG
Organism: Julus scanicus; assembly: GCA_034698625.1. NCBI lineage: Eukaryota > Metazoa > Arthropoda > Diplopoda > Julida > Julidae > Julus > Julus scanicus. Next base: position 22,387 of record JAQGBW010000334.1, on the reverse strand, counting down.
GTTCACTGACACGAGTCTACTGGAAACCCAAAGGTTCACCATCGACCCCCTTGCTTCCTGAAATTCTACTGGACTTGTTGATGATCCAGTTAATTTCCCAAGTCAACCAAAATGAACTACTTACCTTTGGATAAAGCAGCTTTCTGTTGTATCGCCTGTGTAAGTGAATAAACCCTCGCAATTCTGATTTAAACACCAGAAGTCTACCAATTATGAAAATCCTTTATTTAGTCGGTAAAATCGCCTTTCGGTCGACTTTATAAAACTAGTTGCACTGGATTAATGTAGAATATAAGGCAACGTTAGGTAAGTTTTATCATTAGCTGGTGGAGTACTGGTCAAGGTAACCCAGTTAGCTAACATGACCCAAAAGCCAGGTAAACTGGGGGCCAAGGCAACTCTTGATGGCACTAACCCAAGACCCTGGAGTCAAGCTCCTGCCTTGGTAGTTCACGGATTTCCCTTGATATGAACCAGCTCAAACTCTCAGACCAACCGTTTTCTTGCCCCTGTGCAAGAGTATTTATGGGGTGCTTAAATTTCATAATTTTGGTTTAGTGGTCCTCTGGCCACTCTCGAGACGCTTGGCAGCGTAACTACTGGTATTACGCCGAAAGGTGCCACCCGAGTCGTAAAGCGGCTGATGGACCAATCCCGAACGTCAGCTGAGCACGATCAGCAACTCCCATTTACATTACTTGCACAGTGGAGGGTGTTGACAGCTGTGAGTATAAGCTAATTCAAAAATGGGCTAATATGGTAAAAATACACAATTGTAATTGAATAAAAATGAATATGGCACATCAACCCATCAATAGACATCAAATAACATAGTGTAAACGACCATGAATCGTCACAACATATCCATTTAGGGCCAGTATTACCGGTTATCTTAAGACCTTGAAATTTGAGTTCCGTTCATTTTTCAATGAAAGCACCGGTGTATTTAAAAGTTATTTATTATAAATAACTTACTTTTATTTTGTTTCAAAGTATTTTTGAACGTGAGTAACTATGTAAAAGAATATTATTACCAGCGAATCAAAATAAAAATATTCGCAGGCTTTTGGTGGCAATTTTTATTTTTAAGTATTGCGGAACGTGCTCCGCAATGTCTTTCATAAGCACAGGCTTTTTAAAAACTGATTAAAAGCTTTGAACAAATGATCTTGGATTTTACGTTTCAAACTCCAGCCATTTATTCTTTTGTTTCTACAATAAATGCTTCACTATTGAGAACCGGAGAAGTGAAAGGGTTAGGTCAGTGGGGACACTGAAACCCCTGGGACGTCATCACACATCCTATTCCTAGTCAGCTGATAACTGGAACCCACCTGGGTCATTAACTGAACCAGGAGGGGAAGCCATCATGCCCCAGAGACATCATCAGTGGGGCCAGTCCCAGACCATAATACCTGGGATCACCTAGGGACCCGAGGTAGCCGAGTTAACTATCACTACCGAGTGCAGCGGCAACTACGGCATACACCCGATCAAGGCACAAAGGGCAGTTGTGGAGGCCCCATACTTCCCATGCAGCGGCATCGAACAAGGGACCATCTGGAAGCAGAAATTAGAAACGACACATTAGTTTGGTGATTAGTCAATCCAATACAATGGAGAACTTATCTTGTTCTATTTTTAACCCCATTAGGGAAGATGGCGTTACGACTCATGACATCCATGTTTACTCTAAATTATATAATGGTCTTGTTGATGAAAAAGCCCCCATTTTGGGGACTTTCCTAAATGTTCCTTTGTCATAGTAAACTTCCGCCAACTTCCCTATATAAGGCAGTGTATTTTTTGTGAAGATGGTAGAAGGTTTTTAGAAGCCAATGTTTGTACGTCTGTCCAAGACGTTTTCCGTAAATTTACAGAATAAATATTCAAGTTTTGATTCAACTTAACCACTGGTGTTTTGTGAGAATTTAATTTTCAGTTCCTCATCACATTCAGGCGCGTTGAGAGATTCTTTTTTTTCCACGAACCCACCCGGTCTGCTAAAGGGTATCTACCGAGCCGGCAATTACCCGTTTGCGCTTTCATCGTTTTCACAATCAGACGCCAACTCCATTAGCAGAGAGATATTCCGGATTAGGATCGTTGTCAGGGACCAACTCGCCTCAGGCCAGCACCGGACTTCATTGTTCGGCCCCCTAGCCTGAGACCGCGTTCCCCGTTGCAGAGTTCAACTCCTCAGGGCAGCTTCACACCTCCCTGATCTTCGCGGACATCTGTAACTTCCTCATCAACATTGCTCGAGGCCAAGACGACAGGTTCAACTTCTCTGGTAAGCACTGATCATCCTTATCCAGAGATGGCTACCCGCCGCTCGCCCAGAGGATTGGAAGGGACCGAACCAAATTCTGCCCCCGGCCAAGCCCTTGAGAGCAATGCAACAGGACTTAGTATCCCGACACCCCCAGTAGGGTCCCCAGCGGGACTCTCTGAAGAAGGGATGCCTAATAATTGGCGCCCAACGTGGGGCAGTACAGCTGACGCCTTCCAACGTTCTGGAACTCGACAAGGAGGACAGCGTACGCTCGTCACCCGAAGTAATTCTACCCACGGGTGCGGCCACGTCCACTGGTCAACACTCCCTAACGACTACACGAGAACGACGGGCGACGTCAGCAGCGAAAGTCAGGGATTGTCAACCTAGTGCAGGTGACAATCTGACCCCCGGAGAAGTATCTCCACACGTGATTACTACTTCAGCACATGGAACGATCCGGATAGACTACAACCAGAAAGTTGTGGACCCACCGGTCCCACTTGTGCTTCCAGCTGAAGTGGAATCACTAGCCAGCACAAATCCTACCCTGTTTCGACAAGTCAGGGAACTATACAGAAAGGATTTGGAAAAGACACTTCTCACTGAACAACCGGAAGCGGCCGCTCCGGTTGCGTTACCTAACTTTCAAGCACTGCAACAGCAGCTGCGAGAAGAGAAGGAAAAACGGGAGAAGTTGGAGGATATCATCACCCAACTACAAACAAATGGAACAACGAGCCAACATGTCTTATAGACCTTCTGCATCCTCCACAGCGTCAGAACGGGAACATTTACGTAATGACTGGGAGGATGGGGGGGGTGCCGTTGCCGACAACCCGAGGTCCGGAGAACACAACGGAGACGCAAGAAGACCCATGGGAAGAAACTGCAAGATCCCAGCCAGGGATTCAGCATGAGCCGCTTGACGGGGGTAGGAAGACGCCCACGCACCATGGAGGACGGGTTTGTGCCGACAAGGTATCCAAGCCCGTCCCGGCGCCCGGAAGCGGATTTCACCCCAAAAAAACCCTACTCGTCAAAGGCCATAGCTGAGGTTCCCCGTCTGGAACCTCGTCCACCAAGGTCCCTTAATACTTCTCAGACCGGTTCCTACCATGCCCCCAACCGAGGGGTAGTTGCTATACCCAGCCAAACCGTCCGAACACCAAACCGACCGGCAATCTGTGCCGGAAACGTCGGACCGGTCAACTTGACTCCGGAACTAGCTCATCATTTAAAGGATTCGCACAACTTGGTAGCAATCTATGCCCAGGTACCCAGGTTCACTGGGGAAAAAGGGACCTTTGCTAACTGGTTGTACCTATTCACGGTCACCGGTGACAGCTACGACTTACCTGACCAGCAACGGTGGAGCACCCTCTTTTGGATCCTGCAGGGCGAAGCCATGAGGTGGTGGCAGATTCATCAGGATAAGGTGTATTCATATCAGGATGCTATTGAACGACTGAAATCTAGGTTCTGCGAGAACGAACCCGTCCATCTGATCCGACAGAAGATCAGTAACATGAAGCAATGACGCGGGACCAACACTCAGCAGTTCGTCGACGCCATGTTGCATAAGTTTTGGTCAATGGACCGAGAGCCAGACATGGAAAGCCAGATTGACACGGTGTATCATGCTGTTCATCCGGATTTGACACAGCGTTTTCAGTTGGCTCAGATTAAGGACTGGCGGGAGTTTCACTTCGCCATTCGATATTACGAAGGTCTGTTGCTGGATTCTGGCGCCTGCGTACGAGAAAAGACACATCCAATGAAGGGGAGTGATTCCCGAAAACAAGATCATCGGAACGGCGATCATCAGCGAAACGGCGATAATCACCGGAACGGTGACCAGGTTAAGAACGGGGAGAATCACCGCAACCGGGACAACTACCGTAACAGTGACAAGAATCGACAGTCGTAACCGGGAGGGTTTTTCCCATCAGGGTGACCAAGCTCCTAGGCAAGACAACCGTAACCGTCCCCAAAACGGGAAGACACGCTATTCCAATCACTGGAACAGTAATCCGGCCCGACGGGATCCACCCGCTAATGCAGATGATGCCCGCAAGAACGCCCAGCGAAAAGGATTGTTAATGTGTCAAACCCCCAACGTGGATATCTATACCTGCCCAAACGACTGCTTTGCGAAGACCAAGAAGGTCAACATGATAAAACTGGCCAGGGTAGATCACAAGCAAGATCCGTTGGCTGAAGGATACCAACCGGATCCAAGCGAGTTACTGATCAATGTGAAAGTAAAGATCAACTCGTGTCAGTTCCCAGGGCTACTAGACACCGGGGCATCCACCTGTGTAGAAGGCGGTCCTGTGTATGAGAGTGTGAAGAATATGGGCATCCCTTTGACCCACACCTACCAGCAGATACAACAGGCGGATCAAACCCCCGTCCAAACCGAAGTCTTTCTCTGTAAGGCTCCTATTAACTTGCTGGGACGAACGGTGCTCACGGAACTGACGTTGGTTCCCTCGTATCAGGGGTCCCTCATCTTATTAGGGACCAACTTCTTGGCCGAGGCGGCGGTGGTAATTAGTTATGGCACCATGACATGGGGATTTGAGGATCCAGACACTGCCGAGCAGCAGGTACGATCACCCATTGGACCGGGATTTTCACCCTTGCCGATTCCCATTTTCGCGTTCTCCACCCGTTTTAACCATTATGGAGAACAGGAGGTAAGACTGCAGGCAAACGAAGGTTCGATACTCACCGGGAACCAAAGGGAGATTGCAAACTCCTTACTGCAGGACCTTACCGAGGCCTTTGAGGAACCAGCCGGTCCGGCGTTAATGGAGCCTCAAACTATACAGATTAAACCGGACGCCAAACCGGTGGCCATTAAGCTGTACTTCTCGTTGCCTAAGAAGAGAAGTATTTTGATCGAAAAAGTTCAGTCCCTAGTTGACAAAGGGTTTTTAATACCTTGTAAATCGGACTGGGCCGCTCCATCTCTACTAGTAGCGAAACCGGGATCCACAACTAAGTTTAGGATGGTCACCGACTTTCGGGCTCTAAACAAGGTCACGGTGGCTGACACCTACCCGCTGCCCAAGATCGATGACCTCATTGCCAGGATCACCGGAAAGAAGTATATGACTTCGCTGGATCTGACAAATTGCTACTGGCAGGTTCCCATCAGTACGGAGTCCCAGAAATACTTTACGACAGTAACCCCTTCGGGAACGTTCTGTTACACCCGCATGCCAATGGGGGCTCGTAATTCAGCTGCTCACTGCCAACGGGTGGTGGACCGGATGCTGCGAGTCTTATCCGACATCATGGTGGAGGTTTATCAAGATGACTTGCTTATTGTGAGTGACGACTTCGTAAAGCATCTGGACGATGTGCAGAGGGTTGTGCAGCAAATCAAGAATCACAATCTCGGACTCAAACGGGAAAAATGCAAGTTTTTCGTAGACAATGTCAAATTTCTCGGTCACATGATCTCACCGGAAGGAGTAAGCCCGAATCCGGAAAAGATTAATGCCATTTTGGAGTTGCCATATCCAAAAAACGTCAAGCAACTACGCTCTTTCCTGGCGTCCTGTAAGTGGTTCGGGAAATTCATTCCGAATCTCTCAGTGGTTGCCTCACCTCTGCATTAATTGCTGAAGAAAGATGTACTCTACGAGTTCACGGATGCCTGTCGGTCAGCGGTAGACAGACTCAAGGTTCATCTCACAACGGCACCCGTTATGGCACAGCCGGACTTTACCCAGAGTTTCCACCTGTACACTGACGCCAGTCAAGACGCCATGAAAGCCGTTCTAGGACAAGGAGACGGGGATGAGTTCCGAGTGGTGGAGTACGCGTCCAAGTCATTCTCACCGGCACAGACTAACTACTCCACTACGGAACGGGAAGCGTTGGCCGTTCTATCGGCCATACAGCAGTTTCGGAGATACATCGATGGTCTCACGTTCGTGGTGCACACCGATCATGTCCCTCTTCGTTCCATTTTGGCCACCAAAGAACCAAGGGGTCGTATTGCTCGGTGGATTATGGACATCCAGCAATACGTGTTTGATGTTCTATATGTCCCTGGGAAACTCAACGTATTGGCCGATATGTTATCTCGTGGGTCGGACAAGATTGAACCAGTGGTTCTAATTCATCTATTTTTGACAGATGAACAACCAATGACAGCCGTCGATTTTCGGAATCTCCAGCTCAAGGATCCTGACTGCTGCAAAATAACAGCAGCCCTGGAGTGGGAGTGACGATTATACAGGAATGGAGCTGAAGACTCAACTGGATCGGGGCTATACCTTAAAGTCTAGGGTATTATATCGTCATCTTACCAGTGTGGACTCCGAGGAACCCCAACTAATGGTTCCCCATTTACTACAGAAGCGGGTCATACAATGGAATCATGACCTACCCAAGGCCGGTCATCCCGGGGTTCAAGCGACAATCCAGCGCATCTCCCAGCGTTATTATTAGCCCGGAATGCGGTCACACGTCAAGGAGCACATAGCGGTGTGCGACGAGTGCCTCAAATATAAACCCCTGAATCATCCCAATACCACCCCAATTTCCTCACAGGTGATTCCGGCCCGTTTCGAGATGGTCAGCATCGATCTGGTGGGACCGTTGCCAACGACCCCAAGAGGATTCAACTATGTGTTCTCCGCCAGCGATGTCAGTACCGGGTTCACGGAATTGTTCCCGGTTCAGGATGCCTTGGCTGACACCATTATCAAAGTATTCATTGAACAAATCTGTTTACGCTACGGGACTCCCCGGATGGTCAGGTGTGACAACGGTCCCCAATTCGTATCGTCCAATATGGATCAGGCATCCAAAGCAATGGGTTTTCACATACAACGAGTGGCTGGCTATCATCCCCAAGCGAATCCCGTCGAGCGCCGACACCGGGATTTAAAAATTAAACTAGCCATCGCCGTCGACCAGCAACATACTGACTGGGATTTACATATGGCGGCCGTCCAATGGGCCATGAACACGGCTAACAACAACAATATGGGTCACTCACCGTTTTTTCTGACTTTTGGACGAGCTCCAAGGAGTCCCCATGACAACATCTTGGGATTCAGCGAATATTGTGCAGATTCATCCTTTGTACGGCATTCCTTCTCTGATTTCCTAGAAGACTTGTCAGCAACTGTAAGAGAGACAAGAGATAAAATTAGAGGCGGCACAAGACAAAAGGCGAACGAAACATAATCAGGACACCCTATTCCCGAACTTTGGTATTAGAGACAAAGTTCTATTAACACAACGTACTAAAAGCTGTGCGATAAAAGGTATATCTGCCAAGCTCAGTCCTAAAAAAGAAGGGGCATATGAGATCAGCGCAATCAAAGGCCCCACCTCGTTTGAAGTTAAGGATGCTCTTACTGGCAAAATCAAAGGGGTATACAACGCCAAGGACTTGGTCCCGCTCACCATGGCTGACGAGCATATGCCTCAACCACCGTTTCCAATACCGAACTCCGCCGATCCAAAAAGGCCTATAAAGAAGTCCAAACCACCCTGCCCAAATCAACCAAGAAACCACCAGGACGGCCAAAGAAAGCCGTCAAACCTGTAACCGAGCTTGTGAACCATCTGGACGACGAATTACTACGAGCCATAGCACTGGAATCTAACAGTTTTCCCGTTTCTGATGACCAAAAGGGTCTGGCACCGATACCGGTGCATGTAGACAAGGATGACACGACCGCCGCTGAAACCGAGGCTCCTAACCTCACCCGTTCCGGCCGTAAGATCAACCCCCCACTACGTTTTCAGGCCGTTATAATGCACGACCTTTCCAAGGCCATGGTAGCTTGTTTCACCGATTTTGGAATGGAGATAGTACTTAAATTTTTGGAATTCATACGAGAGTATGTTCTTCAGCAGCAGATAGACCCAAAAGAAGAAACTAATAAATTACGTGTGCTCTTTCGCAACGGTGTCACACTTCACTGAACTCAGGGAGTTAAATTATACCCGGCCTGAAATCACACCCGGTACCTTGTTCTATAAAGTTGGACGGGCCGCTCATGTTTTGATTGAAAAAGGTTGGAATCGGAATCAGGGCCATGTCTACAACGAAATTCTGGCCCCCGCTTTCTATAACAACAAGAAAATTAAACCGGACAGCGATTTACTGATAGAATACGTGGGTTGTTCGACACTTTTAAGGCACCCTGTACGCATCAACCATGTGCACTTCAACCTTTCAAGGCCGCGGAAAACAACAACTTTACACGTTCCCAGAGGGAGCGATCCGGGTCAGGTGATCGCTCTCGATTGGCTACGCTCAAGGGCTCGGCAGGCCCACCAATCAGAAGCGCGCTCTAGGTCCAGCAGCTATAAAAAGGAAAAAAAACAAGCAGTTGGCGGGAATTTTTCAACAACGCATCGACACGTGCGCCTTTTCTTGTCAACCGATTCAGCCTCTGGACCTGACTTGCCGATGTCATCTTCACCGAACCCGAATGCTAGGGCCCTAGGCCAAACAACAAAGCCAACCACGTCCCATCGTCCCGGAGTGACTCCACGAGCCTCACCTCAAGACACCAAGGACAACTATCCACCAGCAGAACTGGATGCACAAGGACAACCGGTAGCGGGCCCAAGTTCTCGTCCTACAATGTCGGCGTTTGCTACCCTGCAACGTAAATATTCCGTCATTAGCCAACAAAGTGCAGTATTGACGGCTTTTCAAGCTACTAGACCTGACCCCACTACGCAAATACATCAGGCCATACTCAATCTATAACGGGAGTTTCCTGGATGGGCCACCCCTGAACAACCAGGACAATTTACGGGCTGTGAACCAGCCCCGTTCCAACCTTTGACAACGGGGGCACAACTGATTCCGGACCTGTTGCGGCTGATAGACCAAGCCCGCGGAACTTTTACCCAGGCCCACATTGTGCTCCAAAAGTTTGCGGCAGTAGACTTCATGCAACCAGGATCCATCACAAGTGCCCAACTCCTTCAAACTATCTCTAAAGCCTCGTCGGATGCAGTCTACTTTAGCCATCTGGCATTTACTCATCAGGAATCCTGTCGGCTAGAGAGAGAGAAAACCAAGATGGTCGAGAACGAGCTTGCCCAAGTCAAACAGGTGCATCGTCAGTTGGACGAACAGTATCGCAAAATGAGCGAATTATGCCGTCTCTACGAGACTAGACCACCAGAGGCCACCGCGACCATCCCGTTTGATCCCGCACTGTTCGACCGAAGCCGTCTTCAACCATCTCCTCTGCCTCCGGCTCCCGACACAATGCAAGATTTGACCACATCGGTACAAGCATTCATCCAGCAGGCCCAAGCAATCACCCCTCCATCCATGATGCCCCCGTTGGGATCTGCTATCAACTCAGCTTCAACCTTAATACTTACCCCCGAACAAACCAGTATCAACACACCCATGTGGGCGGATGCGTTAGAAGCTATGGAATCGGCAGCAACTGACCAAACTTCTTCGGTCACTCCAAACAAGTCGAACATGACGTCCAACTCTAAGCCCGGGCAGGAGGAATCCACAGTCTTGGAAACCCCGCAACGACCCATGAATGAGTATCTTGCCCACTGACAGTTCTGGGCCTTTTACCACCATCATCCCACCGTCCAGTATAGATCCACAGGTGGTGTTACAATGAATGCACCGGCACCATGATCAATGGGGAGCAACGCCGGAAGCAGTGGCATCCAACCCACCCAAGACGAAGAGGTCTACTTCATCACAGAGCATCTCGGCCAAGACCACTGGGTCCAGAAAAAGACCAAACACTAAAGCTAGACAAGACCCTAACAAGCGTCCTCGAGCCATCACCCCGGTGCTCACTCTACATCCCTCCCCCGAACAAGCAGAGGCAATGATGACAACTGACTCTAGTGGTCCCCGTTCTCATTCCCCGGCGCATGCAAAATCTGCTTCCCGATCCCGAGAAAGTTCGTGCCCAAAAGATAGACACGGGAAAAGATCTTCTGTTTCATCCCACCGATCAGGGTCCTCGCATCATCACCAGTCTCATTCCAGGGAGAAGGACCAATCTCATTCCAGGGAGAAGGACCAATCTCATTCCAGGGAGAAGGACCAATCTCATTCCAGGGAGAAGGACCAATCTCATTTCAGGGAGAAGGACCAGTCAAATTCCAGGGGAAAACAACGTTCGCCTACGAAGGGGTCCCACCATACCTCGCACGACAGGGACCACCACTCTACCTCGCCCCACCAAACACGTCATAAGGGTTCCACCCGTTCTCAATCAAGCCAGAGAGCGCCGGAACATCGCTCTCCAGCCCATCGTCATACTCGCCCAGAGGAGATTATCCTCTCACCAGGTAGCTCTCCGGAATCAGGCAGACACAGCCGACGCAGCCAGCTGGCAACCCCCGTAGGAGGAACTCCGCCATCTCCCACCACGGCTGCAGACATCAATCAATCTCCCCTGAGTGATTTATCTGCCCAACCACCCAGTCAACTGCTGCCAATGAGCCGTCCCGGAAAGCTTCACTGGAGTGTTTACTCGGATCGCCAAAAGAAAGAGTTCGAAGTTCGACAATACCTCATACATCCAAGTGCATTTACCCTGGCAGACCCCGTCAAGCTTAAGGCATACGATGGCCAGTGTACCACCAGAAACCCGCTACGTTCCACCGAAACCATCTGATCCGGATCATCACGCTTGGAGGATACTTACTCAGTACCCCCGTCCGGGTGGAGGCAATAAGAGTTGCTGGTGGTGCGTATTCAAATCCAAGCACTTTGACTACTGTTTTCATTGGCATGGGGCCTACCCCATACCGCCAAATCGCAGAATCTCGGCAAAACGCAAGAATCCATCCTGCAAACTGGATGGAAACGCAATCGATCCAATGGCCACTATGGTTCATCGTTACCAGTATCCACCGGGACAGCGAGGGGAATCACATTCAGGCGCGTTGAGAGATTCTTTTTTTTCCACGAACCCATCCGGTCTGCTAAAGGGTATCTACCGAGCTGGCAATTACCCGTTTGCGCTTTCATCGTTTTCACGATCAGACGCCAACTCCATTAGCAGAGAGATATTCCGGATTAAATCGTTGTCAGGGACCAACTCGCCTTAGGCCAGCACCGGACTTTATTGTTCGGCCCCCTAGTCTGAGACCGCGTTCCCCGTTGCAGAGTTCAACTCCTCAGGGCAGCTTCACACCTCCCTGATCTTCGTGGACATCTGTAACTTCCTTATCAACATTGCTCAAGGCCAAGACGACAGGTTCAACTTCTCTGGTAAGCACTGATCATCCTTATCCAGAGATGGCTACCCTCCGCTCGCCCAGAGGATTGGAAGGGACCGAACCAAATTCTGCCCCCGGCCAAGCCCTTGAGAGCAATGCAACAGGACTTAGTATCCCGACACCCCTAGTAGGGTCCCCAGTGGGACTCTCTGAAGAAGGGATGCCTAACGAGGCCGCCAAAGAGGACCTAACCCTACCCCAACATCTAAAAATGCCCCGTAGTCACATGCGTGACACTAGGGACGCCATAAATTTCTCAGCAGACTTGGTCACGTGAGCGGCAGTCCAATTAACTCTATTGGACAATTAGCCCACCCCTATTAAGATAAAAAAAGAGGAAATTACCTAATGGAGTAGGGCTGGGTCCGCCCTTTTCGTCTCTCTGAAAAGGGGGTATAAAGGTGAGACTCAGCATAAAACAAGAATCTTCTTCAGAACAGCATCGCCGGCACAGGATCGTTGGGACACTGTACCTGAGTGAGTAGAAAGAAAAATGCATTTTAGAAATTTCGATATTTAAGTTTTGGATAGGCTCTCTATCCAAGTCAAGAGGTAGTACGCTTTTGTGGAAAACTCTCTGATTCCTCGAATTCTGAGATGAATCTCTGTCGTGCTTGGGAAGTGAGAGTTAGCCCCCATCTTAATATTCTAAAACATTTGTTCCCCTGTGCTTGGTTAGGAGATCTGGGGGTTAGGATAATCTTAGGACGAGTTAATGCTGAAGTGACCACTCTGCTCAACTTCTGGGATTTTGCGTAGATGCGTTAGAGTTAGTTGCAAGTGTGTACCTTTGTTACCTTCCGCAATTGAGTGTGGTGTTGCCTTCTGTAACCCCACTCTGAGAACGAATTTGTTCTCTCCCTTGGCCAACGCCCGTTATCTTGAATGTTGATTGTTTTTGTTATCTTTGCTGTTGAATTGTGTTAATTTCTTGTTATTATTTCGTGAGAATTCACGGGGACATTCTTTGTTGTAATTCACTGATTAGTCCCCCGTTATTCGGTCGCCCAAGTGAGTTTACTTGGGGCCCTTGCCTTCTTTATTTTGTATTTTCATTTACTCAGGCTTATTAAAGCAACCAGTCTCTTTCTGAGAATATTGCGTCCGTGTCAGTACGTAAACCATGGACAGTGTAGTGGCTTCCCTCCCATACAGAGCACAGCAATTAAATTAGAGGCTTGCATGTGCCTGTGGTTATGAATAATAGCGCGACGGTAATTCTGGTTTCAAGTCTCTCTTAGGACATCACTACGAGTCACGAGAAACCGTATCCAAGATTCAAAGGAGTCAGATTGAGGCTGACACGCATCGAGTTTGGACTAGGAAAGAGCTACAGCCCGTGACCAGCCAGAGAGGTAGGGGCATAAAGGGAGCCTGGGCCTCTTCCCAACAATCGTTGGAAATTTCACAGTGATTTCAGCGTCCCCTAGGGTATGTGTAACCGCGTATGGTAGGGTGAGCTAGGGCCACGTCTAAGGAGTAAAAGGTGGGACTATCGAGCTTAGGTTCCAAGCTTAGCTAGACGGCTGCATCTGGACATGGGCAGTAGGGATCTCCGGCTTAGATCCCCACTGAGGAACCCTGGTCGTGTTGTTGTCGTCAGGTTTAAAGGGGCTTAACAGCACGTCCCGAATCTAGGGACAATAGAAACCAGACTAGCGATAGTTTGGTGTAGTTAATTAGTAAACCTCTAATGCTAACAGGGGGTTTACTTACCGTTATTCGGGGGATTCTTGATCCCCAAATATTCGGGATCTTTCAGAAGGACGTTAAAGACAGTTTTTTAACGAAGCAAGTTTCCCTAAAAACTGAAAGATCGTAGGGGCCGTTCAAAAACCACATGGTCGTTTTTCTAGCCATTTTACGCCCCCTCTCTTGTAGGCATGTGTGCCCCCCCCCCCTTCCCGACCATGTGGCCTCCACTAGAACCCACCCATTTTTTTATCCAGAGTTTGTATGCTAGGCACATGAGGGTGTGCCTGATTAGCACCGAAAAAGATCATGTTGTGATGATCCATGGTCATTTACACCATATAATTTCATGCATGGGGATATATTGATTTGCCATATTCATGCCACCCATTTGCAATTGTGTATTTTTACCAAATTTAGCCAGTTTTTGGCTTTGCCATTTTCTGCCACTGTCAACACCCTCATCATGCAAGTGATTTATGGGAAGTGCTGATAGGCTAACAGCTGACGTCTAACTTTCGTGTGTCAGCCGTTTTGTGACTCAGGGTGGCGTCTGCTTGTTTACCAAAGATTATTTTATATAATAAGCGCGTTAATATTTTATTGTGCTCGTAGGAGACAATACACTGGAGTTCTTTGTTCTGCTCTTTGATTATCCTCTGTGTTGTTGGATGCCCTTTGTTATTCTACATTGGGGCCCTCGCCATCTTGTTGTATTCCTATATTTTTGGGCTGATTAAAGCAATATTGTTATTTCTCTTATAAGTGGATGTTTGTGAATTCATGCATGATTCACCAGGGTGTGGTGGTATATGGATTTATCCATAAAACACCACAGCCAATGGGACTATTCCAAGGTGGGAAATAGTGGGTGGCAAAATGTGTCCATTGGTTGACAAAATTCTTCAGTAACCAAAGGGTTAACTGGGGAAATAGATAAAAACCAAGGATTTTTCATGGGAGAGTTACACAGTCCGGGAGACATATTGTGACACCTCTCCATCTCACATATCAGGCTACCAAAACATAGCACTTATAGACAAATATGATTAGGGGAAACTCCACTTAGATATTCTATCTGACTTGCACGGGAAAAATAGGTTCAGATTGCTTGGTGAATAAAAATATATTTTAATTTAGGTTATAAGTGATGTAGCTAGTGTTGCCCCATGTCATGTCCAATATAAAACATTTGCATGGAATTACTGAAAATGTAGAGTTATAAAAATGCTCATGAATAAACGAATGTTTGCTCTTTTTTAATACTGACTGGACTTTGCTATTTTCACAGGTCTTAACTGGCCTAGACAGGGAATCTGGGAAAAATAAGTAATGTTATCTAGGGCTTAAAAATTTATATCAAGGCCCAAGAAATAACATAATGGTATCCAGCCATCCTCCAAAAATGATGAATTTCTAAAGTTTTATTTTGTGCTGCCATTGCATCAAGCCATAGCAACATAATTTCAAACTTGTTCAACTTGTAGGTATATACCCAAGCTGTGCAGCATGGTCCTATGGTGTATATTTGCACACAAAAAATCGTAATTAACTTTTAATTCACAGAATATATTAATCTAACTTGTTTATCTAGTTAAATTAATATATTATAGCAACAATCAAGTCATAATATGCATCGTTACCTGAACATTAATTCTCGTAAAATGTATATAGTATGGGCACTTTCAGCAGATTTTAAGTGACCATTTTCAAAAAACGCCCCCCTTGGACGTCATTATTTAGTCATTTATTCATTTTACATGACCAGTTACAAATCACACCCCCAATTGACGTCATTTTTAGGTCCTTGTTTTGTATAAATGACCAGCTAAACTTTGTCAAAAAATGTATAAACTGCCGAAATTAAGTGGAGGGAATGATCAGGGCCCTATATATTTGGAATATGCCTAACGGCATTAAGCTAATATATGCTTAAATAAACTTTAATAACTGAAATTTAAGCTTGCGCCCTTTTATGGCCAGCTCGAGGCATTTTCAAAGCTATATATAGGGCCCTGATCATTAAGCTTATTTATGCTTAAATAGCTTAAATTTAAGGTTGCGCCACTTTATGGTTGGCCCTAGGCATGTTCCAAATATATAGGGCCCTGATCATTCTCTCCACTTAACCCCCTCCACTACATTTTATGACAAAGTTTAGTTGGTCATTTATAAAAAAGGACCTAAAAAATGACGTCAATTGGGGATGTTTTAGAGGTAAAAAGCTATCTATGGGCTTATATAGGATCTAAACGTTGTCGGGGAAAGCACCCATGTGTACACGTAGGGCCGTCGGTTCGTTTTGAAAAATCGCAATTTTTCTACATATGTAGAAAAATTGCGTCTTCTACTTGTGCTGTAACTTTTTGTAACAAATGCACCGCAAGAGAAATTTCTAGTCTCCCAAAGTCTTTATAGATTTCTTGTTTCACAATGTAAAACAATTATAAAACACAACTAATTATCTTTTTTAATTTTTTGGGATTTTTCTAATATGTCTGTCTACTTTTTGTAGCAAGTTTGGTGACATATCCACTAGCCTTGACAGCCTAAAACTGAAAGAACAACATTTCTTGGCAGCTCCAACAGCAGAGAAAACAAATGAGCCACACAGGCTGTGCATTCCTAGCACATCTGTACCACATACAGACATATTTGGAAAAACATTTGGCCATGCAAAGTTTGCCCAGGTAATTTCACACTCCTGTTTCTGGTGCTTTTCGACCAACAGCGTAGATACAATTATCTTCCATTCTTCCAGTACAGGTATCAAAACCAGGACAGTCTGCGAATATCACGGTATCTCATCCAGCCGATTCCTGTCGATCATGCCTTTCTTCCCATGCACATGCATCTCATTATTTTGGCAGGTGAATCTCGTTGGAGTGGAGCCTGGTCGATGATATCATGGGGCCGACGCAAAAACAGCAGCACGCCGATACCTCAAGAAATAAAGGACGGGAATAAGTACGACTGTAAAAACGAGGAGGTCACTACTCTGACATCTAGGACAGCAGACTTAATTGCATCTTCCGTAGCCCCGCTCGATCAGATCAATGACTCCTTGTTACACGTTGCCGAAGAATGCAATGGCAAGGAGGAAAGTTTCATCAGACGGGTGCCATCCTCGGACAGAGTCTCGCCTCTATCCATTTTAGACGTGCTCTGATCGTCAAATACTTCCGGAGAGTATGGGCCGGTAGTCGCGGACTCTCCGGGCTGGTAATCTGAGCTTCCCGCTCTGGTAACTGACCGGTTTCGTCTTCCCGGTTCGGGTCTGGAGTGGCCACCTTACCGTTTCGGTAAGGAGTGGTCACCTTACGGTCCGCTGCCGTTCATCTTAGCTGCGGTAGATATTCGTTGGTGGAGAACGTCGCAACGGAAATCTGTAAGCTCTGTGAAGTTGGTTGGTTCTGTTGGACACTAATGCCAATAAAGATATGCAAATCTTAACGTGAACTGGTTTTATTTAAAAGAGAACAGTATGAGACGAAACTATGTGTCTTAGATAATACCATTCAAAAATGGAAAGATACAACACTTGGTGTCAAAAATCAATGGGAGTACAATACCATTGAGCTATTTAACAACTTGAAAATATAAAACACGTAGGGACGTGTGAGACGGAAGGAAATGAAAGGCGGTTTATTTCTCCGATCAGTGGAAGCGTTGAAAATAACAAAAATAAATAAATTTCAAAATGACATAAGTTCGAGGGCGACGATACAAATTCTTTTCCCAGTTGTCGTTGACGCGAAAAAGTTCTTTTCTTGTCGCTCGAAAATCTTCCGGCTGTTGATCTCCCAAAAGCTCTTTGTTTTAACTTCGTCCGAAGCCCCTGGTCGACGAAGTTCCGAAACAGTTCTCTCGCTGCTAAATCCGCTGGGTGTTGGTTCCCGGATTGAACCAACTCGTTTCCGAAATTTCACTGTTTACGTTTAAGTATTCCCGAAAACTTATTCATCAGGTTTTCACCGAATGTTCAGATCCCCGATTGATATGCGCGTTTTCACAATTACAGCTCGTTCACTAAGCCTTTCGATTCGCACTTGCATTCCCTGCACTACTCGCGTTTTCTTCCTCCACGCGTTTTCACTTTTTCTGTGCAGGTCAGGACGTCTGTCCTCTGTTGAGTCTCCAGGCCGACTGCCTGCTCGTCCGTTGGAAAATCTTTTCCTCCCATCACTCCCCCTGGTGGGGAATGTCCGCGCTGCGATGTCCACCTGACCTTTGCCCTGCTGCGGCGATTGCAGGTGGGTGGCCTTGGTTCAAGGGCCGCGTCGTCGCGTTGAAAGTTTCCCAAAATCTGGTCAAGACTGGATTCCAAATTCTTAACCTTGGATTCTTCAACTTCTTAATTTCTTTTAATTGGTTCTCGAATTTCTTTCTTAATTCTTGAAATTTTCTAATTTCAATTCTTCGGCGACCTTTTCCTCTTTCTAATTTGTGTCGGCATGGCGGTGCGTGGCGCAATGTGAGGGCGGGAAAAAGCAAATTCCGCCTCAAAGGACGCTGCTCGGATAGAAACACGAGTGACTGCTGAGCAGAGTGCTGTAAAATGTTCTGATTCTAAAAACCTCTTCCTCCCGTATTTATGCTCTTGTACTCTTATCCCCTCCTGCTCCCTGAAGACCCATTAATTTCGATGGGATTTGCCTGTCACCCGTCTTCCGTTAATTATTATTCAAATTGACTGAGGGTAACCTCCCTTCTCCATTCTCTCGTATGCTAATTACGTTTATTTTTATCTTTACAGGTAAGTGGACCCTTGTTCACCTAGTTGACCCATTTTAGCTGTCTCACATTGGCTGCGCTAGCGGATGCAGCTCTCCCAGGACGCCTGAAGAACCAGGTAAGTTGCAAGCATCTTGACAAATGTTATTTACAGGAACACTTCACGTACAAAGCGTGACTGACAAATTATTTCTTCCTTTTAGAGTTGGAACATTGCTTGGATTACGTGCTTCGAGACACCGCTTACTGGACCTCGTACGACGTCGCCTACTTTATCCTGTCGCACCTCCACTCGTCTCCAAGTCCGGAGCAGCAGGAATCCTGCAGTTCCTCACCCACCAATCCAATCAAGTGACGCTTTTATTCTCGTCAATGCAGTTTCGCCGGCAACCGTTCATCGCAATTCTTTGTTATTTTCCTTTCTTTGAATTCCATATGCAAGATGCAGAGCAACCAAGAGTGTTCGGTGTGACTGGTTTTTAGATATGTGCGTTCTCGTCCAGATCACGACACAGATCATGCGACAATGTTATCCCAGTTTGACTTTTATGTAAACAAAGAACTAAACTAATTAAATGAATGATTTTGCACCGGCCATTATACCAAAAACAGTAACTTCTGCTAATTGGAGTTACTATTGAAGTTTATATCTATACCAGTGTTTTTTAAACTTAAAAATGCATAGCACACTAAATACAGGCTAAAATTATCAAGACACTATTTAAGCAGAGAAATTCCTACATAAGTTTGTCTGATTACAACGTAGGATTTTCTCATCAATAACTAAAAACTTTATTTGTTTCTTTGTTTGTTTATTGATTTTTAACGTTGGTCTATTTCAGCAACACGAGGGCTAAACACCAACGCCAGGGGATGAGCCTTCAACACCTACCTGGGAATTTAGCCTACGAGGGAGGACTTCCATCCCCTCTCGAGGGTGCCATTGTAAGGCACGTCTTTAGTTTATCCACTGCCTCTCTGCAGTCCTCCGTGAACTCGTACACGACTTCTTTTTTTAGTAGATGGTTCAGCGGAGTAGCCACCTGTGCTAGATTCGAGATGAATTTCCCGAACCATTTGCAGGATGCCAAGAAGGATCGTAATTGCCTGATGTTTGCTGGGTATGACAGATCTATGATGGCCAACACCTTATCTGGATTTGCACTAATCCCGGACCGAGACACTATGTGCCCCAGAAACTTCACTGTGTCCACAAATAGATAACACTTCTTCCTCTTCAGTCCAAAATTTCGTCCCTGGATTCTCTGGAATACCTGTGCAACATCGTTTAAATGTTGCTGAAAATCATCCCCAACTACTAGTAGATCGTCTCTGGTAGATGCCCACATCGATGCCGGGAAGTTCGGTGAGCATGTCGTCCACGACCCTCTGGCAGTGTGCCGAGGAAATTTCGCGCCCCCATTGGCATGCGCGTGTAACAAAATGTCCCTAAGGGTGTGATGGTGGTGAAGTATTTTTGGCTCTCTTTTGCGATTAGGATCTGCCAATAACAGTTTGTGAGGTCCATGGTTGTCATGTACCTTCTACCTTTTATTCTTGCCAGCAGATCGTCTATTTTCGGTAAGGGGTATCTGTCCGGCATGGTAACCTTGTTCAGTGCCCTGAAGTCGGTGACCATTCTAATTTCTAGCTCGTCTCCTGACTTGGCCACCAGTAGTGATGGTGCCGCCCACTCTGATCTTGTGGGAATAAGATAGTTTTTGTCTATCAGCGCTTGCACTTTTTGAATGAGCATGTTGCATTTTTTTGGTGAACATGAGTACAACCGCATGACCACTGGTGCTGCTCCTGGACTGATCTCTATCCGTTGAGGCTGTGCCTTCGCTGGCCCCACCGGCTCTCGAAGGATGTTCCCATAGCATGTAAGGAATAGGTTTACTTCTTTCTTTTGCAGCTCTGTCAAACCGCTCTCTTCATTGTCCATCAAATTGATGCCCTCGACTCCGGCCATTTGTAGATTTACCATGATTTCGTTGTGAATCTTTGCGGGTGCGTATTCGTCGCTCTGTTCTTCTCCTCTTTCTGTTGAGATTCTGATGTTAGGTTCTGGTTTGAAGTGCCAGTCACGCTTCTCAAAGTCCATAATGATACGGGCTTTACTGAGAAATTCCACCCCTAGTAACATTATTTTACCTGGGAATGCTGGAATCAGCGACATCTCTACTACCACTTCTCTTTCTAATAGTACTACCGGCACGCTTGCCAAATGTACCTCTGCTAACACTGGGTCTTGATCCGCTAGTTGGATCATCCGTGATGTAATTATCATTGGTATTCTCATAGCCTTCAACAAGTCATATATGGGCTTCCCCCCATGCACGTGGTTGCCCCACTATCCAATAGGGCTGGGATGGGAACGTTATTTACCATCACCTCCACCCCATATAGGTCCCCTTCTGATGATTCTGACAGGGATTCATAGGTAGGATCTTCCCCTGTTGTTGCCACATGTGTAGTACATTGATCCTGGTCATTTTACCACATCCTTTGGGACATGTGTGTAACATGCACGCCGACTCGTTACACATCGGACATCCTAACTTACTCATTTGCTTCACCCTGGGTTGCTGTCTTGTTTCCTCCCATCATTGTTGGCCCCCCTTGTTGGGGTACTCTCTTGGTCGAAACCCTTGTTGCTCTCGCCACCCAGAATTATTCGTTCTACTTTGTCCCCCTCTTGTGTTTTCCGTGGTCCTGGGGGCCCCCACTTTCTGCCTTCTTCTCTCGGGCTACCTGCCATTGGTTGATCGGGTGGCCATGCGAACATTTCTCGTAGGATCCTCTCCTGATATCTTGTGATGTTGTACAGGTCATCGATGTCCTCTGCCTGGGTATAATGAAATCTGCAAGTAATGTCCGGATGCATGGCCTGGTAGAGCATCTGCATTTGTTGCTCCACCGGTGGTTCATGTGACATTGTCCTGATCATTGTCATTATTTTGTCTATGAATTCGGACGTACGCTGTCCCCTGGTCTGTCTGGTTCTCGCGATTCGTTGCAAGATCCCTGAATCCGACTCCATGCATCCAAACCGACCCTTCATGATGTCCATAGCTGCCGCGTAGGATTTGACTTTGCCTTGGTGGTTTTGCCACCATGTGAAAGCCTCCTCCTCGAAGACCCAGTAAAGCGCCTTCCACCTTTGATCATCTGGAAGGCTGAATGTGTCACATATGATGTTATACTTGTAATACCAATTGTCAAATGTGCCCACTTTGCCCGTAAAATGTGGTACTATCTTGAACAGTTTGATTACCTCCTCCATGGTGTGGTGTTTTACCGGTTCTTCTTGAACTATGGTTCGGTTGATGTAATCGTCCTTGCCCCCTGCCTTGATTACCTCAGTTGGACACCATCCCTGCTGTGGTCAAATTTCTGACTGAGTTGAGTACGGACTTCGAAAGGAATAATCTGCACCTCTCGGTGTTTTCCATCTCTCTTCCACTTGCTGATTGTTCATCCGGGATTCCACTCTTCTCTCGATGGATATTCCCCCAGATGCCCTGTGTCCTTCTATTTGGGACTGGGCCATGGTTGACATGTCGTGCTGCCTGTGTTCTGTTTGTCCGCTTGTTGGTTCCCTGTCATCCTGGATTCCCGTTTCTTCTTCCTCCGCCAGGCCAGACTCCCCGGTGAGTAATTCTCCTGTGAGTGTAAGGGCTTGTTCCAACCTTGCCTGCATGAGCTTGCTCTCCATTAATAGGGTTTGCAACATGTTGGATGCCTCTGCATTGGAGACCTTCTTCGTTTTATTCTCTTGGAATCTTGCTTTTTCCACCTGATTGTAGTCCACTCTGATTGTGGTCGTCTTGGATGGTTCGTTTTCCGCAGTTGGGCGCCAGTTATTAGACATGCTCTGATCGTCTAATACTTCCGGAGAGTATGGGCCGGTAGTCGGACTCTCCGGGCTGGTAATCTGAGCTTCCCGCTCTGGTAACTGACCGGTTTCGTCTTCCCGGTTCGGGTCCGGAGTGGCCACCTTACCGTTTCTCAGGGTGCGTCCGGTGCCGTTCATCTTAGCTGGGGTAGATATTCGTTGGTGGAGAACGTCGCAACGGAAATCTGTAAGCCCTGTGAAGTTGGTTGATTCTGTTGGACACTAATGCCAATAAAGATATGCAAATCTTAACATGAGCTGGTTTTATTTAAAAGAGAACAGTATGAGACGAAACTATGTCTCTTAGATAATACCATTCAAAAATGGAAAGATACAACACTTGGTGTTACTGGGAAAGGAATGAAAGAAAGATGGCATGTGCTATATGTTTGAAAGAAGCATGTGCTATATTTTGATTTAGCATGTGCCTTGAACATTTATTATATTTATTTGATGCATGTGCCTTGTTAAGTTGCACATGCATTTGATGCATGTGCTGAAGATTTAATTTGAAATTTGAA